>CANNZV010000120.1:0-127681 GCA_947561585.1 Caprella mutica | reverse complement strand
AATTGGTATCATGAATAATTGAAATAAAAGTTAAATAATAATAAATATACAGAGATTCTCTCGTGTTCGAAAATATGGAGCCGTGCGATAGATAACACGGAACTTACCCTAAAATTGGATATGTTGAATTGCAGTACCAATTGCTTCTAATAACCTCTTCTGGATTATAATTCCGATGTTTTTTTAGTTACCGTGAAAAAATCACAAAAACTTGCATCCGTTTTATATGTCTACGTACGGTACTTATTTCGAGACATGTCTCGAACGGATGCATATAAAACGGATACCGTTTGGTAATTAAAGTGAGTCGTAATTGGGTAATTAAAGCGAGGTCTGCCTTTATATACAATATACTTATATACTATACATATGACAATAATATGACATCACATTTGATACAATCTGTGTTTTTGGGTAATATGAGTTTTCTGAAGTCATAAAAATACAGTCATTATCTAGAAAGTTATAAATGTTGCAATAAAAATAATTATTAGGTAGTTAATATAATTACAATTGATATTAGCACATATATTTGTTGATTGTATAATTAATGTTGCATAATTGCTGAATATATAATTAAATATGAAATATATATGTAGTGGAATAGCTATGATCACTACAGTTTTTACTAGTTAGATTAATTATTACGTAGGCAATTCTTTTATTGTGAAATCGGAATTAATTTCAAAAGAAGCAGCTTCAAGGTGGAAAATTCGAGGAACTATTTAAGCTACCTATAAAATTTGTTAACTATTGCATCATATTACCTGCCTAATTAAGAACCATTGTACCTAACTATATAGAGAAATTTGTAGGTACTGAAAATATAGAACTCAATAATAGTTACTATACTGCAGAATCACGGTGTCTATTTCAGACGTTGGGTAGCGATAACGAGCGAGCAGAAATTAGTATAAAATGGTTAAAATGATATCATTTGGACCAAATATATACCTAAATTACACAACTAGCGTTATTTCTCAATAAAATTATAATACATAATCACACTAAAATTACTTTAGTATCTCCTCAAATTATTTTCTATGAAATATCTTATAAGGAAAACTAATTTCAGCATATACTCTTGTAAAATGTTTGTCTATATGTATCATACGTTTTGTAACGATTATGGGACAAAATGAGTGTAAAATGGTTAAATATGACATCATTAAGACCATATATCGACCATCTGTATAACTAAATTACATAAATAGGAATATTTTTCAATAAAACAACTCCGTTCCGGTAATTCATGTCCCGTGGATTTTTCCAGCTTTTTCAAAAAGTCAGTGGAATTTTGTGCACCAAATACAGACTGGACTATACTGACAGGAGGGTTGGGGTGCGGCTGAACGCCTGAACCCCAGTCTGCAGAATTTGTCTCTTCTCCCGCAGAGACTTTAATTTGAGAAAGAGCTACTCTCTGACTCTCAGCAGCAGATTCAGAATCTCCCGCAGCTAAATTAATGGTAACATAGGAATTAATTCAAAATCTCCCGCAGCTAAATTAATGGTAACATAGGAACCATGTTTCAAAGTGTGGCAGGAAAGTCACCAGTTTAGTGAAAAAATGGATCCAGGTCGCCACATTTAAGGTACTTTAAGGAGAAATTTGACTTCCTAGTGAAAATTTTACACTTGAAAACATCTTTATGCTTCTTGTCTGATGCAAGTGCATCTCTTGAGACTATTTTGGGAGTGATTTACTCCTTATTTACATGTTTTTCAACTTATTTAGCCCCTTAAAAGTCGCCAATATACTGGCGACTTTGTCCACACTTTAAAACATGGCATAGGAATTAATTCAAGATCTCCCGCAGAGATCTCCAATTTCTAAAATTCAATCAAAAGCTCCCGCAGAGAGTCTTGGAAAAATGTTCCATATTCTGCAGACTGGCCTGAACCCCCCCATTATAATTTATACCCAGACTGTAGGAGGCTAGGAGCTGGTAAACTGTTCTCAAAGAAATTTGAAATCCTCTATTTTGGCTTCTGTTCTCAGTAAAATACATGTAAATATAGGATTGTTTAGACAGAAAATGTTAAAAATGTCCAATATACTGCAGACTGGCCATACCTATACAATATTACAATGTAGGTTATTAGGTATAATACACAGATCAGTTGCAATATTTCAAAAATAATCTCCCAAAAAATAATTCTCTTCTGATTGACTAGACAGACTAGTAGGTACCTAACTCGAGTCTATTAGAGATTCAAAATCAACTAGGTATGTGAGAATTCATCCTAAAGCCAACTCTGAGAAATATAGCGTCGACCGGGGTAATTTGGAGCTGTGCTATAAGCCCATGATATAATAACATGCTATAAGCCTATAACCACGGGTAATTCGGCGCACCGCTATTTTTAATAGTAAAACATCGGGTTAGAAAAAAAACAAATACCTAGGTACACCATTGGAAAGAGCAGCTTTTATACTATGAGCATGGACTATGAGATACAACGTAGTTCACATTTTAAAATGAATTTAGCTTCATAGTAAAGCATGTTAATTGTAATCGCTTCTTTTTTACAGGCTCAAAACAAGTTTGAAAAGATGAATTACGAATCTCGCATAGTTTGGTTTAGCGGTCGCATATTTTGAGCAAAAGACTTCAGATTTGGTGGAGTAGTAGAGTATTAACCCATAGTAAACAGAACTGTGATTAACCTGTTATAAACTTATTGACAGGTAAGTATAAAGGATTTTAATCACGGTGTCAAATGAGTATAAAATGGTTATAAATATAATATCATTTGGACCAAATATATACCTAAATTACATAACTCGGGTTGATTCTCAATAAAACTATGATACGAAATCACGCACTAAAATTACTTTAGTCTCTCCTCAAAGTATTTTCTATGAAATATCTTATAAAGAAAACTAATTTCAGCATATACTCTTGTAAAATTTCTGTATGTTTCATACGTTTTGTACGATGACGGGATGAAGCGAGTGTAAAATGGTGATATATGATATCATTTAGATGTATCACTAAATTACATAAATAGGAATATTTCTCAATAAAACAACTCCGTTTCGGTAATTCATGGTCACTGGTCAGTTTCCGTAATTATATGGACCCGAGATTTCCTATTCTGTTCACAGAAAATTAATGTAAATATAGAGAATATTTCATAACTAGGTATTTGTAGCAAAATTAATATAAACATAGGTAGTAATTACCTAATTCATTATTTTAATAAAATATCTCCCGTAATATCAACGTCATGAATACCTATTCTACCGATTTCTGAGTAGAAATGGTAAATTCATTACATTCCCCCTAGAATCCAAAGATAAAAGTGGCAGAGAACTAATATAAAATATTGCCACTTTATTTTAAAATGTTATTAGTAATTGACGAATTGGAGAGGAAATATACCATTTAAAGTATAATGGGAGAGGATATTCTAATATTCTCCTATGCAGCAATCTTTTTCTGTAATGTAATTTAAACCGATAAATATTGAGTCAAAAAAGTTCTTCTCATTTGGCTAGGAAATAGGTAAGCTAGCTGCAACTATGAATTTTGATTGCATTTATATCTAGTTAGGTAGTAGGCTAAATACCATAACCAATGTATTGTAACTACATAGCTAGTTTAACTAGTTAAATAGGTAGCCTGGAAATAAGTTCATGGTTATTTTAACTACCAGTTTCAGTTACTAGCCCTTATTGCTCTTCTATTAGACAGATGAAGGTAGGTAATATTACTTAAATTATTAATTACAAATTGAATACTTTTATCATTTCTTTGCTGCTAATTGTGATATGCTACAAATTTAAATCTTTTCAAAAGAAATTCAATTTAGTGTCAATAGGACCTTTACTAATATCACAAAGATCACGTTCTTATTATTTCGTAAATTATGCAACTCAGTACGATAAATCATGCACGCAATCTTCATTTTATTGTCAGATTCCAGCAAGAGAAGAAATGTAATCTACATCATTTCCTCTACTTCAACCATAAATCGCTGAAGACTATTAAAAATATCCTACCTTACGTAGGTACACAACTGGTGAACGCATTCCACAAGCGCTATATGCTTGTACAAATTGGTTAGTCACACATCTCATAGATAGGATTCTACTGAGTCACCTGCACATAACTTGCGTCAAGAAGCTATTCACATCTCCCTTGACAAAGGCCATGAGTTTCAAAGACCTAAAACATCTATGTCCCACAGTCTAAGGGCTACTAGACATCAAGGACATCACTACTTGGAAACAACAAACAGAACTGGCATCAAGCAAACCAATAGTTCTAATTTCACCTGCTCCTATCTCATTGAGAGGCATTTCTAAAAACTTTTTACAGACAGCACTTGAATGCTTCAACTCCAACAAACCTGCAAAAGACAATTATAGCAGCCATATACATAAGTACAGCTTTTGACACAGTTCTAACTCACCTCATTGACCAAATACTGAACACACGCATCCACGACTCATTTAAGAAAAGACTTGCCAATTATCTCTCAGCCAGTACGCGCAAAACAATCAAGAACACACTACACAGATGGAGTTCCACAGGACTCCGCGCACAAACTAAATTTTTCAATTCATAGCTTCACGACACACCTCGGAAGCTACATCTTACATATGTTGATACAAGAGAAGGCTACCTACAATTTACAAATATACAAAGACTCTTTAGTAATTAGAGGACTGACTAAACACAAATGGATTGTAGGTCTCCGCAAACAAACATTCCAGCAGTGAGAAAGGAAGTGGTTCCATGAAAAAAAACACCTATCACCAGTCACTGACAATGCTTATGTATGTAGAAAAACTACTCTGTGGATTCAGTCCCTTATCAAGAAATGTGACGAAAAGTGTGACTGCACTCACGGATAGAAGAGGTGAAGGCTACGAGTCTACCTAAAACAAAATCTAAGACCTCGTAGAGCTGAAAGACTGTTAAAAATGATAAAACTTAAAAAACTAAATCCAAATTACAACAGTTCGGGGCCCAAGAGATGCCGCCCCCTTCTCTTCCATTCATTGAGGATAGAGCCTCTGTGTGCTTGTGACATTGTATCTGTGAGACTATTTATTTCACAACACAAAGAATACTCTGCAATGGTACTTAACTGTTACAGGTCAATAAAAACATTATAAATCGGATGAATGTATGTTAAATTCTCTAAAACAATTCACGGTTACAGTAACAATACGAAGATAAAATGTTATAAAATAAATAAATTATTCAGAGTATTTTACCATAATTTGAAATGGTATTTCACATTAGGTAGAAGTCCTTAAATAGTCCCAAATTAAAATTACAAAACAATTAGAGAAATTAGTCAATTATAATAACTTTGTACTAAATTCTGCACTTCTGCCAAATTATCTGAAAGAAGAAATATTTAACAAATTAGAGATCAAACATAGCTACAGTATATTTATGCAGTATTTTAAATAAGCTCACTGAACGATTTCTCAAAATATGAGAAAAAATGTCAGCCTATAGTCTTTTGTAAAAAAATAATTGTGATGTATTGACAATGGAAAATAAATTATGTAGAACATGAATATTAATAACATTAAACTTTGACTTAGTTTATCAACAAATTGAATAACTGAACTTAAACATTATAAGCATTGTATAACCTAATATGGTTAATGAATTTTACAGTTACTTAGCGATATGTCATTTTTAAATTATAGAGGTAGGTATCTCAGCAATGATTGTTTCAAAATATATGTTTCTCCTAATCAGTAGGAGATAAAGTCTACAACACTATTAGCAAAATGTTATACAACTATGAAAAAAGATGCAGTGGGCTTTCAATGATATATTTTGACATGTTAAACCTTGTTCTTCAATTTTAGTTGCTGAAATTTACATCTACATCTTGATATGACATTTAACTCACTTGTTTTTATGGCTAGGAACAATTGCAGCATCCAAAGGTAGTAACCTGCCGCTCTCCTGTCAGACTTCTGACTTAGAATCTAAGAGAAAAATACACTTTTAAGGGAAAAACTTATCATTTGGTCAACTTAAGACTGAACAAATTGAACATCTGTTGAATTTAAAAAAAAGGAAGACTTATTCGATTAATATAACAGAAATATTTGAGTAACCAGGTATATAAGTTTTATAGAAGAAATTTTATGATTAGTTTGTAAGACGATTGATAAAAATCATCACTTTTTGTTCACATTTAGTCAGTCAAACTATGTATAAAAAGGATAAAAGGCTAAGTAAATAGACAAGATGTTATTTATGTTCACCTTTTCGAGACAGAGTGTGGCTCTCTTGTAGTCCCCTTTGATGGCGTACAGAAGACTGAGGTTATAATAGAGCAGATGTTTCTGAGAGATGCTATTGAGAGGCACGTCTAACATGTCCATGCTAAAGGAGTCCTCTGGAACTGAAACAGAGAATAGAGTGAACCAAGGGACAGAGTGAACCAAGAGACTGACAGAGTGAACCAACAGACGGACAGAGTGAACCAACAGACGGACAGAGTGAACCAACAGACGGACAGAGTGAACCAACCTACAGACAGATATACCGACAGAGTGAACGAAAACAAGTTCAACTAGTGGGGTACACAGCCCCAGGGAAAGCTGAGAAGTGGGTATATTTTACTAAAAATTACTACAAGCACGACATCAAGAAAAGTCAAATTTTGAAGAACTGAAAATAATTGATATTAAAAAAAATTGCCCAAAAAGTAAACACATAGCTATGCTTTATCGATTGAAACTTGAGGCAAGTAAATCGGTGAAGTTTTTCCCTAGAAGTAATAACAATCATACCCTAGGTACAGAGCTATTATTAGCTACAATGTGTCTCACCATCAGATGTGAGTTGGTCCTCTGTGTGCTGCAGTTCAGAAATGTCCAAATACTTCACTGCTGCCTCCATGTCTCCTAACATCACCAGGCACTCTGCTGAGTAAATACTACCGAGGTACCTGCACAAAAACACCAAACAAATAACATAAAAAGTGCTAAGATTAAAAAAAATATTTGAGCCATACATTTTAATAACAAGATTACAAGAGTGATATTGTGTACCTAGCTACCACTCTGTTATTGATTTCAATCTAGTTATTGTTTATGAATATAGTAGTTTAAAGTTAGGACAAACTGACCTATAATATTGCTAATGTCAACAGGAAAATGAATACAAGGGAAAATTAAAAGCAATTTGGTCATGTTGCTTGCGCTACAGAATAATGAGTATTTCGCTCTGGTTGTCTCCGTCTCCATTACCTATATTTAATTTAGTAGGTGTTGAACGTCTGTTTTGGAACCAAAGGCGTTTTTTGACCGAACGTCAAAAAGAAATTAAATACAAAGAACTGGAAGAAGCAGTCAAAAAGGAAAGTGGCTCCATGAACAAAGTCACTTACCACCGTCGATAACAATGATCAAGGATGAAGAAAAGCTACTCCGTGAATGCAGTCACTTACCAAGGAATGTGACGAAAAGGGATATAAGCACCGGTGGCTTCACTCACGGATGGAAGAGGAAAATGAAGAGGTGATAGTATATGAAGCCTACGAGTCTACCTAACACAAAATCTAAGACCTCGTAGTTGAAGAGCATAACCCTAGCGCTATTCTCTAAAACTGCAAGTAGCGTTAAAAAAATGATAAACATGGTAAAAATGAAAAAAGACAATCCATAATCCAAATTACAACAGTTCGGGGCCCAAGGGACGCCACCCCCCTTCTCTTCCATTCACCACAGACAGCTTCAGGATAGAGCCCCTGGGGGCCCAACACCAGTTAACATTTATATAATGGTATTGTCTAGACTACCTCCTATAACTCTAATTACATTACAATGCAAAGAAAGTGGCGAGTCACCACAGTAAATAGAGAGGTAACAACATCACATGCTAATGAGAATAAAAAAATCAACAAGTGACGTAACAAAAGTTTACTCTAATTTCTTTCAAATAAATAGTCATTGTAGAGCTGTATCACAGATACAGAATAAAATGCATAAAACTAAATGTAAGAATTTTCAAGAGAAAATAAAATGAAGGGGATTCAGATTTACAGAATGAATTTTAATATAAATTAATTTATTTTTCAATAGCTAAATGTTACTATCACTTTTATCATAATTTAACTATTAGCTACCAGTAACATCACAGATTGATTTCGATTGAGACGCTTTACAGCTCTTCCGAATTTGCAAAAAAATAAAACATTTTTCGTAAAAGGTTTACACATACTACAGGGTGTACCAGAAAAAAGTACACCAACTTTAAATTAGTATATTTCAACAAAAACTGAAGTTTCATTTTTTTCAAGTTTCATTAGTTTGTTGTACCTTTTTCCATCCACAGGTAAATTTCCATGAAGTTCTATCCATTTTTGTGAATATCAAAAAGATTTTATTAATGGGTGGTGCAATTTGCTTTGCGCAAACGGTCAGCAAACGGACAATGCGGTAAGTTCAAGCATAAAAAATATCTTTATTAGACAACAAGCCAACAATAAAACTGATTGTTTTAACAACATTCAAAATCTATTCCTTTTATAAAATATTGCCTATCCGGAGAGATGTGTTTTAAGTACAAAAAGGAAGGCACAAGTTTTAATTCTAACAAGGGTCTATCAGGTCACAAGATATGAAAATAAAAGCAATTTTGTTCAGCAACTCCTTTTTTGAAAATAGAAATGTTTTTGTTTGTAGAAATGGATTAAATATCTCAAAATGTTCAATCAATCTAATTACTAAACATGTTCTACAATAACAGCCCTAAGAATAAAAGTCAGACATCAACCTCTTGATACTGATTTTTCACGCCATACAAAATTCGTTAACTAGTTCTTGCAAAGAAATGTTTGTTTTGCTGAAGATAATATCATGAGTGAAGAAACTGTTTTTTATATAAATGGAAATGTTATTATTCAGAACATTCGGCAATATGTTTCTCATAATATTCATCCAAATTTTAATTTTGACTGACTTTATCACCGTAGAAATTATAATCATCAATCTAACTTTCATTTTGTAAGGGTGGTCTGAACGACTCTTGTTAAAATTTAAACTTGCTCCTTCCTTTTTTACTTAAACGGTCAATATTTTATAAATGGAATAGTTATTTGTATGCTTTTAAAACCTGGAACAAAAATTATTTTATTTATGGGGTTGTTGTTTAATAAATATTCTTTATGTTTCACCTGACTTCATTGTCGTCCGATTTCTGACCGTTTGTGCAAAGCCATTTTCCCCACCCACTAAAAAAATCGTTAGTATATTCACAAAAATTAATAAATCTCTATAAAAATTAAACTGAAAATGGAGACGGGTTCAACAAACAATATGATACTTGAAAATAAAAACTTTGTCTTCAGTATTTGTTGAAATATACTAATTTTAAATTGGGTACACTTTTTTTCTGAGACACCCTGTATAGTGACTATAGTATATATATTGTGTTGACTGACCTGTACGTAGTGTGTAGGGGGGTGCAGATGCTTGATGTTGCCTGTAGCAGTTCACGAGAATAACACAGAGACTCTTCGTAATCACCTGAAAACGAAAAAAACAACTAAAATAATTCACAATGAGAGGGAAGCAATCAAAACCAACATCTTAGGCTTCTGAAATAAAGTAGTCAGCTACCTATGAGTTAGTTTACTCATGATGTAAGGTATGCACTCGTAACTATGAGAAGAACTGTACTTCTCATAGTCATGTAGTATTTAGTTTTCTTGTTTCTATCTGAGATTCATATGAGTTATATTGGTTGAGTTTTGGTAAAATATCACAACTTGCATTGCGAACAGTCTACAATATTTACAATGAATACTAGAACTTTGTCTATGGTTATAATAGTAAAAGTGGAATAGCATAAAACAGGAATAATTGTGCAACTGGTAACTGTGGGAAAGAGAATATTATGATAAGGCCATAGAAAGAGTTTATAGGTCCCCTCCAGGTATTACTTTTATTGTTTTTTTACAACCAATACGGTTCATAATTTTCTGTAAAGCACATGAAATTAGTTAGAATTTTTAATATAAAAGAAGCAGTCAGAAAAGACTGCTTCTTAGTTTCTTCGTGTGTTTGTATATATTTTAAATTACATAAAATCAAAACAAATATATTATATAAAATCAAAACAAAGAGTGTCGGATCATTTTCTCAAGTGTTCGGTTAGAGTTCTGTACAATTGTTGTACCAAGAGCATCAAAAACTTCACAGATAATTAAATGTATAGTTAGCTAACCAAATCTGAGGAAATTTCCAGATTCTACAATATAATGTAAGAAACTCATTTTCTCCTTTGAGTGTGACTATTGCTAGTGTGCTAGGTACTCACCGAGACAGAGGTTGATGTAAGCAGCTGATGCTAGTGTGACTATTGCTAGTGTGCTAGGTACTCACCGAGACAGAGGTTGATGTAAGCAGCTGATGCTAGTGCACAGCACCTAATGGTCTGCACTTCATCCACTCTGACACCCATTGAGGGGGAGGAGAGAAGGCAAGAGACTACCTTTCCTGGGGGAGAGGGGAGTTAGTGGTTAGAGAGAAACTGAGGGACGTCAGCTTTGGAAGAAACTATTTATCAACCGATAAACTACCTTGGCTGTAAGGGAAACTGGGAAGTAATGAGTCAAGAGGTAACTAGATACTGAACATTGAATAGAGCTTTCAAATAGTAAGGAGACTGTTAATTAATCATCAGGAACATGTGAGAAAACCTGTACTAAACTATGCACTTTGTGACCACTCTGTGACAATGCACTTTGTGACCAGACTGTGACAATGCACTTTTTGACCAGAATATGCAGAATATGACAATATTCAGTACTCACTCTCACTGTGGTCAGTGCTGGAGACACTGGTAAGTAGTTTGAGGCAATACTCTATGCAATGTTTGCCGTAGGAGAGACTGAGACGTGGTGAGCTGTCCTCTTGTTTGACAACATAACTGAGGTATGTGGGAATAAAGATCATTATTAGAGAAAAATAAATACCGATTAGCTACCACACTAAAGAATATTTGAAGAACTAAATCAATAAGATCGCATTTTATAATCTTTGATAACATTCACTAGAAAGCATTTCACAAATAACATAGCTAGCTATATTATTTTCCTGTGTAGCTATTAGGTATCATTGAGAAGTTCAGAAGATGAGGATATTTTTAAAAAGTGTGTAAATTTTATGTTCAATTTTAGTGTTATTTCTAAAATGATATTTCTATATTTAACAGCTTAGTGACATTATTGGTAGCTTTAACAAAGATTAACACGAAGTAGCTAATTGTTCCACAGTACAGTTGAGGTTAAACTCTCCACACATTTATGCTTATATTCCTATTGTACAGCTGTGATATTAATCACCCCATTCCTAGATGTTATTTACTAATCTCATTGGTAGTGTCTTTACCCACAGCTGAGATGATAACTCTGTGTTATTTGTTATTAATGATTATGACACTAACGGTTGTTTGTTACCTCACTCACCCCGACTGATCGAAAGCCTTTATAATTATAGATCTGAAGGCTCCCTCCTTGCCTAGCCTCTGCAGTCGCAATTTCTTTTTATTCTCCGACATTCTTTGTAACTGAAAGGAAGATGAAACCGTCATTATTGGGAGAAAATATTTCTGTACAAAGCTAATAGCTACTTTCAGTTTTTGAATTAATTGAAAATTCCTATTAGAAGTTCCTGCTAAGTCTGTTTTGGTTACTTTTTTATACTGAGCAATGCAGGTTTGTGCCAGATGCAGCCACAGTCTCGGGTTAGCGCCATTAGTGCGCACACAGGTAGTGAGTGCGTTGAAAGCAGTCCAGAGACTGTCAAAGGAAGTAGAGTCACCATGAGGCTGCACGAAGAGCATCTCGCTAGCTTGACTCTTGCGCAGACACGCCAGGGCAAGGTTGTAGTGCAGAGCCGTGTTGATGTGAGATGTGTTGTTGTACAGACCAACAGAAGAGGCAACTAAGAAAAGGAATGACACATTGAGGGCCGTACACTCGCAGCGTTTTTTAAGTCTTTCCACCAGACTTTTTGCTAAGCTCCTCCTACTTTTCCCACGAGACATTTGAATCATTTAAGAAAAACGATAGATATATATATATAGCTATATACAGGCAGGCTTCGCTTAAGGTACAACTCACTTTAATAGAGTGGTTCTTATTTCGAGTCATGTCTCGAAATAAGTACCGCTCGTAGACATAGAAAACGGAGATAATTTTTTGTGATTATTTCACGGTAACTATCAAAAACATCAAAATTATGATCCATACAAATGGTGAGCCAGTGGCTAACATTTTAACTCATCTTAGGATGACGCTTTGGGTGCAACCAATTTTGGGGACACGTGACTGCTATGTATGATAAATATTACGTCTATGAATTTTTCCTCTCAATATGTGGTAGTGTAGTTACAAAAGATATTTTTGAAATATCTTCAATTGCATTTTGAAGATCATTTATTTCATCTTAAATGTTCAATTTGAATAATTTTTATCCCTCTCTTTTGTAATCATGATACCACATTGAAACACATTCAAAATAATAAATATATGTGTTTGAAAACCTTTAGAACTGTTACCAATAAATTGAAAACAATCTATACTAATAATTTCCTTAGTGTTTATTTATTTATTTATTTGGTGTCCGCTTTTACACTACGGGTATTAAACATGAAGAATGTAACTATGATACGCACGGGAATATATTGACTTGATATTTAAATTCCTTGATTTTATTCAATTTTCTATCTATGAAAAATAAAGTATCAGTTTATGCAGAAAAATAAATTTTATTTTAATTTACTAAAAATAACTTAACAACGGGTGATGAATTACTATTGGAGACCCGTAATTTTTGACGGGCAAATGCACTAGTATTAACATAATTATTCATCAATGCAAATTATATACACCTGATGGAGCGAGCTGTGTCACACCCATCTCACTAGGTAGCTACTAGCTATAAACTTTCATCACAGTCACAAACACTTAAACCACAGTTTACAGAATAGGGACTATAAGGCCCCCTTCACACTTGCGTTTCTCAACGCTGCATTAGAAATACTGCTCATGGCAAAAAGTTTAGCTGCAAATAATTTTAACGGAGCTCTTCACACTTGCATTAGAAAAAATGAAGCAATTTTTCTAACGCAAGTGTGAAGCTAAACTGTGACTCTAATTCTAAAACAAATCTTCTTTCATTAAAACTCATAGAAAAGGAGATATATAATCAAGAAGTGACAGTTATAAATTTCTTGTTACTTTGCTTCGCTTTAGTTACAGTTTGGTAATTAAACTGAGTTGTGATTTGGTAACTAAAGCAGGGGATGCCTGTAATAATTTTTTCTTCATGTTTTTGTTCTTCTATGATTCAAATGTCTCGTGGAAAAAGTAGGAGGAGCTAAGCAAAAAGTCTTGTGCAAACACATAAGAAACCCTGCGTGTGTACGGCCCTTTAGAAATAACTCGAAGGATATATAATTACACATTGCAAATAGCACCAGCATGTTAACCTTTAGTGATGGTGTCTTTGCGAAACTGTTTGAGGGCTGCCAATAACAGTACCAGTGACTGTGTGTAGTGACTACTGCCTAGCATTATGAGGGAGAGGTTGTTGTTGTACCACACAGAGTCACTAGGCCACTCCTGGCTGTGGAAAATGAACACTAGTGAACAAAATGGCTTATTGTAAATGTAGACTAGATTTGAGAACTATTTAAATGGAACATTTTTAACTTTAAGCATGAGATGAAAATAATTCTGGAGGCCAACTAATAAAATTTTTAAAACACATTTTGTAAGACAAATTAAGTTTAAACTAAGTAGCTAATAACCACCTAATACCTACTATCAAATTTACATTTTCTATAGCTTTGAAGATTTAGACAAAATAGAAATCACATTATTTCACAATTTAGATAATAGCATCATAATGAGATTAATTCATTTTAATTAATGGAGACTCACCAGACTCCATTTCTGTCAGTTCTCACCGCACACTCATATTTATCGAGATTTTCACGTGCCTTCGAGAACCTGCCTCGCAAAAACTTCAGCTGACTTTTCTTGGAGACGTGCAACCAATCCTGTGGAAGGGAGCAGTTTGAGTTATTATTATAAGATCTTTGAAGCTTTTAGCTACAAAATCATTCAACAAGACTGGAATAACATGCTTAGAATAGGTTCACAGATAATATCATTACAAAGCACGCATAGTTTATAGCAATAGCTAATTATACATAGTTCATATTTACACTCTTGTCCTGATGATTAATTGAAATCTTTCTATTCAAAAGCTTGAACCAAAAGACCTTCAAATGAATAATAACCTCTTGCTAAATAGTTCATACCATTCTACCTAGTTTCTAGGTACTTACTAGGTGTTGGTTTGCATCAGCTGCCTCTTGTATGATTTTCTTAAATGCTTTTGAAGCTTCTTTATAAGACCTATGAAGAATGAGAGCCTGGGACTGTAGTAACATCATGGCATGTTTGCTCTTTTGAATGTCTAACGTTGTTTTGGAATCTGATGGGGAGGAAGAGATGAAAATAACGTAGCAATATTTTACTACAGGACGATACAGTGAGTAGATTAACAATATTTTGATGGGTTACCTTGGGGGTATGAAATCTGACTTGAAGTTCCTGCCTCACTGTAAAATAACAATGGATAAATTGATTTATTGAAGATGCATTATAGTGATTATGAAGAAGTACATAAATATTATCTAGCTATAATATTAATAATAGCTACAATTTCACCATATAAATTTAATATAGCTACTGTGTCATACAAAAACATAATAGTTTTATGTTTAATTTAATATAAAAAAATATGTTTTAATATTGATAAAAACTAAATGAAGAATTATTTTATATTTTAATTAACAAAATATACCTGTATCGGTAAATATTATAGATATATATTATACATAAATATTTAATTTAAATATCTATAATAAATAAGTAAATGTAAAGGAAATAAAGTTGAGTTGAATAGAAGAGTTACCTCTCAAAATTCGATCTCATAGAAAATATTTTTCCAGCACTGTACAATAGCTACAGAAAATGGTAGCAGGAGAGAATTTTCTAGACACTTGAAATAGCTTTAACACTATACAGAGGAGCATGTTTGGATCTATGTAATAATCTGTAGCTATATAGAAATTATGAGTAGCTACAGATTGAAAATATATTTTTCTCACCTAGCATGAGCTAAAATCTCATTTTCTTCAGTTGTTTTTTCCTGTAAATTCTTCTCGAGTTGTGTCAGAACATTGAAGGTTTTATCAGTTTGGCCCAGCATCAAGTGACACTCTGCCAACAGGAGACTGACATTCACTGCAAGAGTCTCGTCTGAAGAGAGAGAGACATTAGAGAGAGAACTAGGAGACAAGAACATAGGTGTCTGACAGGAAATCATGTCTACCTATTTCAACACAGTGTGCATCTTCTATAGGGTGACTTACAAATTAAAGAACAGTTCCACACAAATTTTAATTGGTATACATGATAGCTACCTGTAAATATCATGGATATCAATTAAGTAACTAGATAAATAATAATTATATTTTTCTCTTATTAGACCGAAGAGGTGGAACCATGGCTTACTTAAGATAGCTACATATTAAGTAAGCCATGGTGGAACAGTCCGATAATATGTAACTTGCCCAATAGCTAACACAAAAGTAAAAAAGTGAACCCTTTAGAGTTAAAGTTTTTACAAAATGTTTGATAGGTGTGCTTCATTGGATCACAATTCTATGATAGACAAAATGTTTTAAATTATAAAGGGTAACGACTCTATTGTTGACTGTTTAGTGTTTACAGTTACCAGAAAGTGGATGTTGACATGAGATATAATAGGTAAGGCAAAATTTATAACATTCAGATTGGCTAATGACTTGTGTTAACACCTTTTTTCTGGCAACTGTGAACATACGGACACTAATTGAGTAATTACCCTATAGCTAACATTAAATGGTCACTATAAACTAATAAGAAATAAAGGGTTAACAAATATGGAGGAAAAACTATGATAATAATCTAAGCAACTAGCTACACAGATTTACTCCACATTATTTAAGGTAGTTACTAACTTATTGTGTCAGAAGACTCGTGAAGAACTTTCAGTCTCTCTAGCGCCAGAATGTATTCCTTCTCATGGAAATAGACTACAGCCAAATTGAAGAGCTCGTAATGGTGACTGAGAACCGCCTGGTCACTCTCAGGCCTCTTGTTCTGAAATATGAACAGTTTTAATAGTAACTATATCTTTGGATAGAACATCAAATGATATGTAGGTAACTAAACTGTAAAGTAGTTTTCATTATTTCAAGAAAAAGGAGAAAACAGTGTGGAATCTTGATTAATAATTTTTCCTTTTGGCTACAGATCTTTGTTACCATCACATGCAAGTTAAGAAATAAATTAGATGACGAAATTTTGGGAAAAGTAGAGAATTCATGTCACAAAAAACGAACAAATAGCTAATAAGCCTTTTTATCAAATCTATCTGAGCAAGAATCATGAAATGCTAATTCAGATGAAAACTTTTTGATATTAATTTTTATATAGCTAATGAAAATAATAACAACGGATAAATCGAATAAATTCATCATCACTGACCGTCTCTATGATGCTCATAATTGTGTCTTTGAAGGCAGTCGTGTTGGACAAGTTACTGATGTAGTATTCACACACTTCTTCATTGTGCAAAATCTGACAAAAAAAGAGGAATATTTAGTACAAATTAGTTACACAAAGATAATATATACTTAAGAAATGTTTGGCCATGTAATTAAGAAATGTAGAGTCATTTCATTGCTGTGTCTAACTAAGGTTATGATTCCACACTTAATTATACTAAACCCTATCCATCCTATAGCTAAACCCTATACATCCTATAGCTAAACCCTATCCATCCTATAGCTAAACCCTATCCATCCTATAGCTAAACCCTATCCATCCTATAGCTAAACCCTATCCATCCTATAGCTAAACCCTATCCATCCTATAGCTAAACCCTATCCATCCTATAGCTAAGCCCTATCCATATGTATTCAAATTGAATTTTTTTAATATAACTATGAATAAATAAATTAATCTGTTCATTCTAATATAATATCATATAATTGAATTTGAATCATAAGGGATAAGAGGCAGGATGAATAGTTTTATTAAATAAAAATATTAATTCAAAATGATTAAATAAATTAATTATAAATAGCTGCCTATACGGGGTGTCCGACACTTTTGTTGCCAAACTTTAATATAAGGTAGCGATCGTAGAAATGAACACTTTATATTCTATGAAGGTATGGGCTAAAAATCTTAGTTAAAGAGTTACAAGGACTTGAGGTTGGGTGAAAAAATCATAATTAGTAGAAATCCCGTTGCAAGGAAAAGGAAATGATATTATGCCCCTAGATGTCTACTTATGGGGACATTTGAAGAGTTTGGTGAATGAAACACCGATTCAATCTGAAAAGAACCTGATCGGCAGGATTGTCGAATCCTCCGCAAGGATTTATGAAACTCCTGATGTCTTTGCTTGCGTCCGCCAATCATTGGACAAACGTTTGAACGTCTGCATCGCAAAAAATGGGCGGCAGTTTGAACACATTTTGGAAACATATAACCTAATTTAAGATTGTTTCTTGTGCTCAAAATAATTACTGTTAAAAATGTTTTTTTTATCGCAACATTAAAAAATAATTTTAACTAATAATAATAAATGGTACAAGATCGATACTTTCCCAACCTTGTAACTCTTTAACTAAGCATTTTAGACCATACCTTCATAGAATAAAAAGTGTTTATTTCAACAATCGCTACCTTAAGTTAAAGTTTGGCAACAAAAGTGTCGGTCACCCTGTATGATAATTAAACTGAGAATTACTAAAATTTAATCACATATGAATTGAATGAAAGAGAAGTTGGTAATTATTATTTACCTATCTACTAGGAAGGGGTCCAAAGAGACATTAAGAGAAGGCCACGTAGAAGAGGAGACAGTGAAAGTACACTCCATGCACTAGATTGACTACTCGGCTAACATTGGTAACAGTGTCAACCAAGCGCATGAATGGCAAGAATAGACATCCATGGATAAAATACCTACACAGTCAGTCTGCTTATCCATGGATAATGGATATAGCAAAGAAGAAGAGGTTGAGGAAAGATACAAAGAAAAGATGAAGAAAGAGGGACCAAACTAAACAAAAACCTAAATGATACATTAGAACGAAAAAGGCCTACCTAGAGGTAGCCTCAGGAGTCCAGGACCATGAGGATGTGATTAGCATAATGATTTAAAACCCCTAGTCTGATAATCAGAGCCCTGCCCTCAAGCAGGTAAATTTGTACCACAGGCTTGACTCACAGTGCTATCTTGGGGCCATGATTTCCTCAATGCTTTTAGGATTACCAGACATCCTTTGTAGTAACCAGAGTTGAATTCTGAAACTGCTTTCTGAATGGCATCTTTGTCCACATCTTTGGAGTCAGTGTCAGCCACTGCAGGAGCTTTCTGTTGATTATTTCTGTTCTTTCCTTGGTTATTTCTCTTAGGCATTTCAACAATAATTATAATAAAATCAAACTGTAAGAGGAAGACGTCAACGACTGCATTTGAAGCAAGTAACTCTAGAACAGAGAAAAGCTACATGGAAGGAGAGTCACAGTTACATTTTCTAAGAACTAATTAAAAATTAATGTACGACATTAAAAATGTAAAAAATAGTGTTGAACAGTAGGACTGTCCCCTATAAAAACAAGTATAGCTATTTAAACAAAACAGACCCATCAGTTCCAAAAAAAATTGAAGGGCAAAGATATGATATTCTCTTCCATTCAAGTATGAGGTAGTTGGTAGGTATTGACATCGACAATTGGTAAATAATAAAAAATAATGATGATCAGTAATTGATAGTCATATCTTGACATTCTTTGGATGGTTGGCAATGGTGGAAATTAAAATCATTAGCTAAAAAACTATTCAACAACTCAAAATATGTGACAACTCGTAAATGTAAAATATTAAGACTAAAATAACAACTTGCAGTAGCTAAATGAATTAATATAGCTACATGAAAATATTATGGAATATAAAATATTAACTACTTCCATTAACCACAAAATGATGGATACATTTCCAGATGTAAGATTATATGGCTTACCATCACATGTTTAGAGATTAATGAAACATAGAGAAAGGAGTGAAGGTCATAGTGAAGAAAATATGGGATTTAGAAGCCTTAGAAGTGATAGCATTGACTGCAACAGGAGAGGCTGATCTAGTTAGTTATAATGAAGTGTAAAATAGAGAACCAATGCATCTGCAGCTTCTAAAACAAATAAATCATTAGAAACAACAAATTAAATTAATAGGAATTATAAATAATATAGCAATCTGTAGCTACTTCAACATGTAAATAAAATTACACTGCTACTGAAATAATTGAAACTAACATTAATTGTAGATACGTCAAAAGTGTGATCTAACAATTGAAACATGACTAAATTGGTAGGTATAATCATCCTCATTTTACTCTGTGAGAAGTTAGAGGGAAATGAAGAAAGGAGAGCAAATGAAGACAGTCTGTTACACGAGAGTCTCATTGAGAAGGTTAACACTGAGAATGTTTCTATTTATGATAAAGAAGAGGGACAGACAGATGGAGTGTCCATTCCTTTAATTAAACAACAAATGGAGGGATTCAATGATAGAGAAGATGTTCTGATGAATGGACAGATAAGAGAAACAATAAACAAATTAGTCAAAGTTGACATTTTCATTGCAAGTGAAGATGAGGATATAATAGATCTTGATGAGTTGCTCATAGAAAAAGAAGATAGCAAATCAGAGAAAATTATTGAAGAGATCAATGAAATGGTAATTAAAAAGGAAGATATTTCTTATAAAAACCCAGAGAAAACCATTGAGGAATTTAACGAGATGGAAAATAAAACAGAATATATTGAACCAAAAATAACTATTGGAGAAAGTAATGAAATGGTAATAAGAAAAGAAGGTATTGAATCAGAGAAAACTGTTGGTGAAATAAATAATGAGATTGTAATTAAAAAGGAAGATATTCCATATAGACAGCAAGAGAAAAGTATTGTTCTGAAAGAAACTGAAGAAGAGACTGAGGAAGATGAGATTATGGTCACTATTCCTTCTTTCAATGAGACTGATAGTCAATCTTCAGAAGAAAATGTAACCACTTTAAATGAGATAAACCAACAGAATACCAATATATTGAATTTTAATAGCATTGGAACAGTTCTAAATAATGAGAAGACAGAGAATGAAAGTAGTGCTAATACTATTGCAATTCAAAAGACTGATCAAATTAAGGATGAACATTCACAAGACTATCTAACAAATGAAAATATTTATGATGAGGAAAACAATTTCAATGAATTTGAATTACTGAATAAAAATGATTTTAAATCTAACCATAACTCTGACAAAAACACAGAAGAAATATTGGACTCTGTTACAGAAATCATTGAAGAAGAAAACACTAGAAGAAAGAAATCAAGAGAAGAATTGCATGAAGCTAGAAGTGATGTGGAAGCTGAAGAAGCTTATTCACATACTAATGACCAATCACACCAACTTGAGGCTGACTCTGAGAGCTACACAGTCACTCCCTCTACAGCTAATGATGGCACAGTGTGCAAAGACAATGCCGTACACACTGTCAGGCAGGGAGAGAGGTTAACACTTTACATATTCTCTCCACTGACGAGAGGAAACAACTGTGAAATGGTAAGAAGACTGCTACAGTGAATTAACTGAATAGTAAAGTAGGTTTCATTCTAAATAATCTCTCTCAGGCAAATAAAGATGGACTGCAGTCACTGCTATTGGCTCATTGGATGGGGGACAACTATTTCAAACATTTAAATGAATCTATTGGTGAGTCATAAATAACATGGATTTTTGATAAATTGATATCTTGCTAGCTACTCAATGTTACAAATTTGAATTCCTTTATGAATGTATAAAGTATAAAGCAAGTATAAAATATGTCTGTCATAGTGTTACCCAAGATTTGGCAATGCTCAATAGGCTATTATACAGAGTTTAACAAAAAGTTTTGGCATTTCAGAATAACTATTAATCATCAATTGTCAATTGTTGATCAAAGATGCGTGATAGCTGTCCTATTTTAAAGCAAGGATGAAATGCCTCATTTAACATTATACATTGCCCAAAGCAACAGCAGGTCTATAAAGTGTATTCAATAACTTAATATGCTGAATATCAAAATAGATAAAATTGTCCAGATATGTTAGAAGATTAGCTACACAGAAGTCTAAATTTCTAGTGGATTTAAATGCTAGTGGAGCAGATAAAAAAGTAAATGATTTCAATATGATAATATCATTAAAGAAAAATTATTAGATTATTCACCAGTGTCAACTGAACTGCATGTCATATAGAGAACAAGTTGAGTGACTCACCAAGTTTGTTAGGGAATAGATTAGTTGCCTGTGGCTGTAATAACTACACTTTTCTCCTTCAGATTATCTAGCTCCTTTTATATAATTTATATTGCAATTCTGTAAATACTTTCCTTTGGAGTAGCCTCAGTTTAATTCAGATGGATGACTAGCCAAAAACTTTAGCAGCCAATCTCTTTGGCTAGCAGATGAATTACTAATTTGCGGATTTTTAATTTCCATTGAATTTCTCATTTCTTTTCAAATTCCACTCAACTGCAACATCACAACAGAGTACTTCATTAATTCATTAGAAAAACTTTTCTCAAAGTGGTTTAGAAGACATCTTTTGATAACTGTGTACAAACCATTACAATTTGGTAAAATAAAAGTTCTTTGGAAAATTCATCTATCTATGTACTACAATATGCTCCTTCTAATGGTATGAAGATAATAATACTCAAGTTTGCTTTTTTGAAAATGCAGGTGATGTCATTTCTAGACTGAAAAATATGTTGCTGTTTTCAGTTATTATCTTACGATGTAGCTATATAATAGAACCAGAGTGGTATAATTATGTTAGTAAGTACATCATTCAATATTGTAAAGTTTGCAGTGGTTTCGGGTATTAAATTTCGGGTAGCTATAACACATTAAATTATTACATTAATAACCTACTAATGTTTCTAGCCATTTTTCTTTATTATTTTTCAAAAACTAATTATTGATTAAGAATTGCAGAAATCTGATGAAACTCAATAAACCTTACAGGTTTGAAAGTGATAAACACATGTGGGACACAGCAGCACATTCTGAAAAGTTTTCTTAAGGAAATAGGAGCCAAGCTCCACACAGCTGCTGATGCCTGGTGTGAGCAACACTACGGAGCAATATTAGGTACGTAAACAGCAATCAGATGTATGAATAGAGTAGGTCAGTTAAAGCAAATTGATTAACAAATTCAGATCATGTCTCAAGTGGATTTAAATTTTGAATCAATCCACGTGTTGCCTTGTAGAGTAGTCTCAAGAGATGTACATCATTATATGCATTCATGCATCAGACATAAAGCTTAATGATATTTCCAAGTGTATTAGTGTAAATCTCCACTAGAAAGTCAAATTTCACCTTTAAAGTATCTTAAATGTGGTGACCTGGATCCATTTTTTCACTAAGCTGGCAACTTTCCTGCTATACTTTGAACGCCAGTCTACAGAATATGAGAGATATTTGGGATATTCTCTCCGAACAATTTCAAATTAAATCCTATATTTACATTAATTTTGCTAAGAACACTTCTGAATTAATCCCTATTTCTACATTAATTTTGTTACAAACATAATAAGAGATCTCTAAGAACCCTTTACCAGTTTCTGCAGACTGGCTTTGAAGCATGGCTTGGAGACAATTTCTCAATTAATTCCTATGTTTTCTTGTAATTATTGGAGACATTTTGAATAATTCTGGTCATTTTCGAGTCAGATTTAAAAATCTTTGGAGATGGTCGGATGAATGTTCCTCAAAACAAAATCTTGGCCATGTTAGAGAGTACCATGTCAGTTAAAGCCAATTAATTGGCTTAGAATTAAAAGGTCAAATCTCAGATATGTGTAATTGGCTTAGAATGTTGAATTAATTCCTATGTTCCCATGTTAATTTTGGCTTGAAATCTTTAGAAATAAGCCAAAATTGGCTTGGCTCAGATTTTGTGAAATTTTGGCTCAAAATTGGCTTAAAAATTGTCCAGCCTCTGAAACATGGAATCTTGGAGACTTATTTAACACACTTTGCAAACTGAAAAATGGAAATAAGATTCACTGATTCAAAATTTCAAATGATTACTTATTCTATACCTATCAGGCTATTATTTTTATATTAAATTAATAAAGAAACATGCGATGACACAGCTGTTAGCTGATAGGCTGAGAGCTAATCAGATAGGTGAGATACCCGAGAAGTTGAGTCAGTGCCGCCCCGGTCCAGTCTAAAAAGTGTAGCAGGATCTCTGGATTAACCCTGCTCACAAGGACTATTAAATTCCTATGTTCCCATGTTGTTTGCTGCGCCAAAATCCCAATTTCTGTAAAAAATCCTGAGACTGAGGAGACATTTGTTTCAGACTGGCCATCCCCCAAACCCCCCAGCCACTTGCCAGGTCATTAAACAATCATGATGGGTGCAGTACAACAAACCCAGACTGCAGGAACTGGTGAAGTGTTCTCCAAGAAATCCTCTATTTTATCTTCTGTTCTCAGTGAAATGTAAATATAGGAGGAAATTAAGGATTGTTCCTACCAGAAACTTAATTGCGCTGCATCTTTTAAATGAAGCATTTCCACAATAAATGGTATTTGTAGTAATGAGAAAATAGGTTTCTATTTTCTCATATATTCCACTGAAGGTAGATATTGTAGAAAGTATTCGGCGGAATAATACACCCCGATTTTTTCGGCTAATACAGTGCCTGCATCGTTATATTTCTAATATGAAAATAACAAGTACATCACCATGTGCATACTGCATTATTTAGCAGTGGATAATCAATTGGATTGATTATTTCTTGTGTGAGATTTAATTACACTCGCGGATAATACTGCAGTGCGGTCAGATTCAGCTGTGTTTGGAATGACAGAGAAACGTCAGTCAAGACTGAGATTTTGTATGTGGCGGTTGTGTCAATTTGCTCCGTGCGTCTCACGCCATCTTTGATTGATAACAGTGTGTAATAAAGTAACGTTTCGTTACTTGCCTGAAGGTAGGCAGTGTAAGTACCTTTTTAGTACTAGCGTTAAGTGTTGTTTTGGAAGCAAACTACGCAGTGTTTATTTTGCTGTGAAAGCAAGCAAGTTGCGGCTTATGTTTGTGAATTTTTGCTCCCTATAACCTCTTGTTTGCTTGCATACTTTGAGTGTTACCGGTTGCCACTATCATGGTTGTGGTGTCACAACCAGGTGTGCGTTGGCCGGCAGTAGGGATGGTTTGGAGGCCGTGTAAGAGTTCTGGGAAATCGCAACTGGGTTGCGCTTACAGTATTCATGAAAAACTTCTTAAAATGGCTCCTTTTACCTATATTAAGTATCAAAAATTGGTAGGGAACCTAAAGCACAAATTTACCACTAAAAGTCCGCTCTGGAAAAAGTGGTCTTTTCTGATGGATGAATTACTCTGTTGGAGTTAGGCAAACATTAAAATACAGTAATAGATTAATGGGAACTGTATAATCTGCAGCATTTAGCTTCTAATATTCATCTGTTAGCCCCAGTCTGCAAAATATATATAGGACATTTTCTGTGCGAACAATCCTTAATTTCCTCCTATAGGCTATATCTACATGTATTTTACTGAGAACAGAAGACGTAATAGAGAGTTTCTTGGAGAAAAGTTTACCAGCTCCTGCAGTCTGGCTTTAATAGAGAAATTTGACTTCCCAGTGATGATTTTACAATTGGAAACATCTGTATGCTTTATGTGAGATTCTGTCTGATACATGTGCATCTCTTGAGACTATTATAGGAGAGTTTACTGTTTATTTGTTATTTACATGTTTTTCAACTTATTTATTAACTCCTCAAAAGTCGCCAATCTACTGGCGACCCATGTTTCAAAGTGTGGCATGAAATTCGTCAGTTTAGTGAGAAAATGGATCCAGGTCGCCACATTTAAGATACCTTAAAGAAGAAATTTGACTTCCTAGTGAAGATTTTACACTTGGAAAATATCCTCATGCTTCATGTCTGATGAACTCTGATGCATGTGCATCTGTTGAGACTATTTTATGAGTGATTTACTTGTTATATTAACTTATATACATGTTTTTCAACTTATTTCACCTCTCAAAAGTCGCCAATATACTGGCGACTTTGTTCATACTTAGAAATATGGCAGTGGCGACTTTGTCCACAATTTAAAACATGGTGGCTCCTTTTAGGTACCCCAGTGAGTGGTACCTATATTAAGTATCAAAATATCATACCAGTCTGCAAAGCATGCACAATTAGTCTCCAGATATTTAATTTTTGGGGCAATTTGTCTCCAAAGATTTTTGAATTTCTCTCCAAAATGGCCAAAAATCTCAAAATTCTCTCCAATAATTACATGTAAACTGTAAACCAGTCTGTATTTTGTGGTAAATTCATAATATTCTGTCAAAGTTGGTGGATTTTTAGCTTATTATTCCTATGTTACCATTAATTTTCGGTGGAAAAATGGGTAAAATGTTGGTGGATTAGCCATATTACTGGAAATTTATGGTGGATTTTTTCAGCTTTTTCAAAAAGTCAGTGGAATTTTGTGCACCAAATACAGACTGGACTGTAAACATAGGAATTAATTAGAAAATTGTCGCCGGATAATTCAGGAGACTAATGAAACTTCACAACTTCATGCATCTTTTGCAGACTGGATATCCAGTCTGCCAGTTTGTATTTCATGGTAAATTCCACTGACATGTCGGTGGAATTTTCTCCCTTTTTGAAGAAAAAGATATTCTGGCAAAGTCGGTGGATTTTTGGCTATTTATTCCTATGTTATCATTAATTTTCGGTGGATAAATTGGGAAAATGTTGGTGGATCAGCCAAATAATTGGAAATTTCTGGTGGATTTTTTCAGCTTTTTGAAAAAGTCTATTGAATTTTTAGCACCAAATACAGACTGCCGGATACCATATTTCGATGGGCCAGCCGCCAGCCACTGGCAGCCAGTCTGAAAACTTGAAAAGTAAGTCTCCAGAGACCCAGGATATTTTACAGAAATTGGGATTTGGAATTGGGCACAGCAAATAACATGATAACATAGGAATTAAATAGGACTTGGTCACTTGGCCTTTGGGCGCAGGATTAATCCACAAATCCTGTTGTACTTTTCAGACTCACAGACTGGAGGCCACTCTGGAAAAAGTAGTCTTTTGACTCTTTTCTGATGGATTAATCTCTCTGTTGGAGTTTAGCAAACCTTAAAATACAGTAACAAAATAATGCGAACTGTATAATCCGCAGCGGCGCAGCATTTAGCCTCTATTTCTCTAAAGTTCATCTGTTAGCCTAAGGTATTTTCCAGAGTGGACTGGAGGGCCAGTCTGTATTTCATGGCCAGTCTGCAGAATGTGTCTCTTCTCCCACATAGATTTTAATTTGAGAGAGAGTTATTCTCTGACTCTCAGCAGCAGATTCAGAATCTCCCGCAGCTAAATTAATGGTAACATAGGAATTATTTCAAAATCTCCCGCAGCTAAATTAATGATAACATAGGAATTAATTCAAGATCTCCCGCAGAGATCTCAAATTTCTAGAATTCAATCAAAAACTTCCGCAGATAGTCTTGGAAAAATGTTCCATATTCTGCAGACTGGTTTCATGCCAGTCTGCAGAATATGGGACATTTTTAACATTTTCTGTGCGAACAATCCTTAATTTCCTCCTATATTTACATGTATTTTACTGAGAACAGAAGTCAAAATGGAGGATTTCTTGGAGAACACTTCACCAGTTCCTGCAGTCTGGGCTAAGTCTAAGTGCTAACTGTAACTGGCTAAGTTGGTTGGTGGATTTTTTTTTAGCTATTTATTCCTAGGTATGTTACCATTAATTTTCGGTGGAAAAATGGATAAAATGTTGATGGATCAGCCAAATTAATGGAAATTTATGGTGGATTTTTCATTTTATCAGCTTTTTCAAAAAGTCTGTCACCGTCTGTGGAATTTTGTGTACCAAATACACCAGTCTGTATTTGGTGCCCAGTCTGTATTTAGTGGTAAATTCCACCGACATGTCGGGGGAATTTTTTCCCTTTCAAAATAATATTCTGGCAAAGTCGATGGATTTTCAACTATTTATTCATGTTACCATTAATTTTTGGTGGATAAATTGGGAAAATGTTGGTGGATTAGTCAAATTACTGGAAATTAATGGTGGAATTTTTCAGCTTTTTGAAAAAGTCAGTGGGATTTTTTGCACCAAATACAGACTGGTTTTGTGCCAGTCAGTGGGATTTTGTGCACCACCAGTCTGCAGAATGTGTCTCTTCTCCCGCAGAGATTTTAATTTGAGAGACTGTTACTCTCTGACTCTCGGTAGCTGATTCAGAATCTCCCGCAGCTAAATTAATGGTAACATAGGAATTAATTCAAAATCTCCCGCAGCTAAATTAATGGTAACATGGGAATTAATTCAAGATCTCCCGCAGAGATCTCCAATTTCTAAAAATTCAATCAAAAACTCCTGCAGAGAGTCTTGGAAAAATGTTCCATATTCTGCAGACTGGGTGCACCAAATACAGACTGGATTTGGTGCACAAAATTTCACTGACTTTTTCAAAAAGCTGAAAAAATCCACCATAAATTTCCAGCAATTTGCCAAGTAAAATAGTATGTCTCATAAACTCACCATTTGTCTCTCCATCTCTCTCCAAAATTCAACAAATTCTCTCCAAAATGATCAAATTTTCATAAATTCTCTCCAAAATAACATTGTAGCATAGGAGAAAAATAGATAAAACTCGCCATTTGCAATTGAAAGGCTCAAAATAACTGTCACAAACTCGCCATTAAAATGGCGAGTTTAGACATGCTTTATTACTTGGGCAATTTGGCTGATCCACCAACATTTTACCAATTTATCCACTGAAAATTATTAAATTAATGGTAACATAGGAATAAATGGCTGAAAATACACCAACTTGGCAACTTTGCCAGAATATTATTTTCAAAAAGGAAAAAATTCCACCAACATGTCGGCCAGAGTGGAATAATAACTCATTTCAGATTGACTAGTAACTCTGTTAGGAATTTAGAATGAACAATATTACTCATTTTAACCCTATAAAATGCAGAAATCAGTAAATTATTATATAAATTTCAACTCCGCAGTGAAAACTAATGTAAAATAAGTCATTTATGCTTCACAATTGGGCTTGTTGTGATGATAAACATCACTAATGCCTAATGGGAATGCATGAAGTTAGGAGTAACTCTGTTAGAATTTATGTTTTCCAGTCTGGCATGTCGGTGGAATTTACCACAAAATATAATACAGATTGGAGATTGGCACTTTGCAAATACAAACTGGTCAATGCCTGGTGGCCAGTCTGAAGATTATGAAACATTTTTAACATTTTCTGTGCGAACAATCATTAATTCCCTCCTATATTTAATATTTACATGTATTTTTATTACTGAGAACAGAAGCCAAAATAGAGGATTTCTTGGAGAACAGTTTACCCAGATTGTATTTGGTGGTAAATTCTAATGATATATCGGGAGATATTCAATTTCTCTAATAAAAAAATTCCTGCAATGTCGGAGGATATTTAGCTATTATTTCCTATATTACCATTAATTTTGGGAGGTGAAACTGGAAAAATGTTGGAGGACTAGGCAAATTGATGAAAAATGTTGGCAGCTATTTCTCAGATTTTTGAAAAAGTCAGAGGAGTTCAGTGCACCAAATGCCAAATGGCAAATACAAACTGGCAGTTCACCAGTTCCTGCAGTCTGACTCTGGCCTGGTGGGGGACCTAAAGCACAAATTTACCCAGTTAGCATACGATTTTCATGACATAAAAATGATCTTTATTAATTCAAATTTCAATTAATTAATAATTAACGATATTTTCACAGGATATTTATCATACCTACCTATTGGCTATTATCGGACATCCGAGCCGACACGGACGGTATTGATATAGTTCAAACATTGTATAAGTTAGAGGCCGAATGTACCTGAGACACCCGAATGCAGGTGTGAGACAGTCAGACAGAGAACTACAAATGAATGCAGTACCTTCTTATTGAATTTACGTAGAGTCTGTAACTAGACTTGTCAGTTGTCACTTGGATACCGGGACGAAATTTCAATAATATCTAATTTGCGGAGGATTGTCCTAAACTTCGATCGTCTAGTTGGGTACGATCATGGTACATATACATGTATAAGTATTGCGCAGGTTCATATCAAGACGGTAGGACTATTTACCGAATGGTATACTGAATGGCATCGAAGGGTAGGACTATTTACCGAATGGCAACAAATGGAACCAAATGGTACCGAATGGAACCAATTAAATGGTACCAATTATGGAACCAAATGGTACCGAATGGCTCCAAGTGGTACCGTATGGTACCTTTCAGTTATATTTAACCGAATGAGGAATATCGTTAAGTAATTGTAAAGTTGAGCTAATCCTAACGAAATATTACATAATTAAATATGCTGGTTCCATTTAAATATGTTGGTTCCATTAAAACACATATTAGCAATTGTTTGATTTTACCCGCACCCTTCCTCCACCTCTTAACACTGTAATCCTACTCAAGACTTATAGACTACCCAAGGCTTGTAGACTATATAAACCTTGATCCTACCCGCCTCTATTCGGCTAAAAATAACTTCCATTCGGTGTTCCTCGGTAAATAGTCCTAGGACTATTTACCGAATGCACTGAATCGTCGAATGGATGAATGAGAAGAGATAATAACACCAAATATACTAATATTCAGTTACTGTATTTTCTTGTAATAATAATTCAGTGTAGATAAATATTATATATAGATACATTTGGTACTACATGCCTTCTTTCGGTTAAAAATAAACTTCCATTCGGTAAATAGCCCTGGGACTATTGGCCGAATGGATGAATGGGATGGGATAATAACACCGAATCTACTGATTTTCAGTAGCTGTATTTTCTTGCATCTAAACAATGCTTATTAAACAATTATTTTATTTTGACAAAGCGCCTTCCGGTTAGAAATAGCTCATCTTTTCAACTAATTAACGATATTTTCTCTACATGTGTACTTCGGTATTCCTCATTTGGTTAAATCAAGCCTCCATACGGCTGTATTTAGCATTGTGAACACTTTTCATATATTTTGAGTATGATTTAATAGGGAAAAACTTGTTGTTTTTCTTCGTAGTGCGTATATATGTAAATATAAGAGTTGTCCATCCTGTCTTATCTTATCCTGTCCATATAATCCTAATTCCTACATCCTTAGGAAACCTAAATAATTAAATTAGATCAATAACACGTTTTACGTTGCATCTGTTCACAACACAATCAACCATCCAAAAATTCATATATACAAATAGATAATTATGTCGCTGCATAGCCTACTTAACTATAGTTAAGTAGGCCATGGTCGCTGTATTTAACTTTGAATGCGTATTTGTTTATGCACAGAAGTGTCTAAAATTCGTATCAAGGCGTAGCATACCTTGTTAGTTAATATACCTTGAGTACATATATTAACTTTAAGCAAAATTTTTTTATTGCTTTAATCAACGAGTTACGAGGCTACCCAATAAATACAAAGTAATGGAATAAAAATGAAAAAGGAAACTTACGCTCTAAGCTAAAAGATAGATATTTGATTTCTTGTTTTGTCGATTTCATTACTTAGAGAATTCTAAAAGAAAGTACTGTGCACCGCGATCCTATGTCTAAAAGAAATCCATTTCGAAGCGAAATCTCTTTAGATAGGGAGGAGGTTTTTAGCAGAAACCTCCTCCCTATCCTTTAGCCACTGACTGTTTCAGGATAGACCCCTTTGGAAAAATTAGATACAAACAGACAGAAAAGCTACAAGCATAAAGCTTTAAATCCCGTGAATTAAGAATCTGAAACACAAATAACTGATTACAAGGAAAAGGTAACAAAAAATTACCAAGTCGGTCAACGTTGTTTCAAGCTCTCATTCAGCCGGAAACAGTTGTTCAACCTGCCATAGCTCTAATCAAAACAATTTTCACACACTTCCTACTCAATCACTCAAAGAATAGGGAATTATGTAGTACAGGAAGTATAATACTGTGTCTCTGCTACGTTTTAAAGTCTGTCGTCCAGTTCACTCCTCAGTCAGTGTTGAGCTTGCAGTCCTTTCCCAGCAAACATGGCCGAATCTATTCGATATCGGGTTGTGTCTAATTCGTTGCGCTGGTAGCGCATGCCGGTGATAGATATGAAATACACTTAAATTTTATATCTAACTGAATGTATCTAAATTATTAGACTGTTTAGAAATCTAATTTGTTTCTACCATCAGTATCCAAAAATCTTCACTCTTCATCGTTTATTTTTTAATCAGAAATCATTTAATGCATATCGAAACGACACCAGTAAATAGATATCTATTATATTATTAAATTCTGTTTTAGAATAAATATCTAAAATTTCGTATAATTTATGATCAATTCCGATATCTACCTAAATTAATCGAAACAACATCAGTAATTAGATAGATATTATATTACGGAATTCCGTTTTAGAATAGATACCTAAAATTTCATTCCATTTATGATCAGAATAGTGTTGCATCGCCAACCGAAAATGTATTTGAAAGATCAATTTTTTTTATCGTTACTATTTAGAAACAATAAGTGAAATATAGTTGCATCATTTAGAAAGAGTACTGAATACTGTATATCGGTATCAATATAAATATCGATATCAGTATCAGTTAATAAATAAATATTTTTAATTAAAGGTCCCCTCCAAGCAAATTTTTTTATTGTTTAAATCAACGAGGCTAATGTTTCTTATCATTTTACTGCAAACCTCATAAAATTTGATAGCATATTTTTAATTTTATATGCTTTTGAAGATTTTTATAATCCAAACTCTAGAAAACCTACTTTACTTCCGACTTTCTAGTTTTCAGTCTGAAGAAGAAGAATGTACACCATTTGTCTTGATTGTCAACTAGCTATTTGGTTTAATAAATCTATTTATTATTCGTTTAAAGGTTTAAATTTGAATAAACTTATTATAGAAACGTTTATATACTTTTAGAAACAATTATTATCTTAAAAGAAGGCCAAAAACGCATTGTTTGTTTAAAAATCTAAATTTAAAATCAAAACAAAGAGTGTACAATCTTCTTTCTCAGCGTCAGGTTGGAGATTCGCTCTATTGTTGCTCACAGAGTGTTAAAAAACTTTAAAAGCAAATAATAAAATATATACTGAACCGAATTGTATGCGGTTTGCGGAATAATGATCGTAGACCTTAGTTCTATAATAATATGTAATAAACTCATTTTTTTCACGGAGCCTGGAGAGGACCTTTAAGATGTATGTGTATTTGATATCGATATGGTGTCTATTGCATTACTAAAACACTTTCGTTTATATCTCTCTTTTATTCATTTGAGTGTTGCATCTCTAATCTAAATATGTATCTAAACGATGCGATGTCTCTTTTTTGTTACTATTTTAGAAATGAAAAATGAAGATTATATGCGTCATTTAGAAAGAGTTCTGACACAGTATAATGGTATCAATAATCCATCAAAACAGTTTTCAAATATCTTCAAATTAAGTATGATTTTTGTATCGCATATGGTGTCTATACCATTACTAAAACGCTTTTGATTATATCTCTTTTTTTATTCATTTGAGTGTTGCATCGCTAATCTAAAAATGTATCTGAACGATGCAGAGGGATCGATTTTTTCTTTTTTCTACATCGAAAGTGTAGAGCACGTGGTATCGTTTAGAAAAATAGTTGAAACGACTATGTTTGCTGGGTTGAGTGTACGGAAATTTTTTCGGCTCACTCTTCAATGAACCCTAGCACATTCAGTGAACAGCTGATAAATCTAGGTATGAATTTTACTTATTATAGTTTCGAAGATTATAAATTGCTGATTAGAAATGTTCCTCAAGACCGTTTTTGTTGAAATAAAATTATTTATAGGTTAATATTTAAGAAATTTATGTATAATAAAAAAATGGTCAAATTGATCAAAACTGGAGAACGCCAAATTTGCGTGCATATGTGACCTCACTACTAAAATCACACTGAATGATTAGTAACATTAACAATATATAAATTTATTGTTTGAAGGCTAAAGAGTCTTTGGGGTTTTAATGACTTAATTAATCAATACTTAGTTTTACTATTTCAAAGATTTTCTTAGGTGATAGTTTATTACCCATGCACTGTCTAAGTAAATAAAATAAGGAAATTATAAATATTCCTCTTATACATTGTATATCAAATTAAATATTTAATACATTAATTAATTTGAATCCAAATTACTGATAAATTATTTACAAGTACATATACTAATATATATATTTCTATATATTATTTACATTCTTCAAAATCTCCTCCTGTCTTCTGTTTTTCTTCTTCCTATTTCCTCTTTTTTTCCATCCACTTCATTACCAGTTCTTCTTTTCAGTTCCTTCTCTCCCACTCTCCATCCGATGATCCTCATCTGCTGAATTTTCTTCTTCCATCCTCCTCTTGTTCAGTCCCATCGAGTCCTTCACTCTCCATCTTCTTACTCCTGTGACTTATGTGGTGCTCTAACTCTTCATATCAACTCTTTTACTTTCTTCCAATCGATCTTGCCATTCTTCCCTTTCTTCATCTCTCCTTTCTTCCCTTTGCATCCACTTCTCTTTGAGCATCAGTATCTCCTACCTCTACTCTTCCAATCTAATCATCATTGCCTCTTCCTTTTCCTGTTATTCCCTCCTCTTTATCTTCATTTTCTTCACCTCTTTTTTCAGCTTTTCATTGCTTCTCCTCAAGGTCCACCTCAACCTCCATCTCCCACATTTCTGCTTGTTCCATCTCTATCTCTTCCTGTGCAAATTTTCGTTCCGCTTCCCGTCTCCTCTTCCTTCTTGCGGGTCTTCCGATGCAACTCGTTCCTAGTCCCATTGTCTTGCGATGATAATCCTGTTCCAAACTGGCGCAGGTCTGCTTCTGAAAAATGAATAGCTCCGAAATTGGAGAGGGTATAAATTAATTCCTTGTTGTCTTATTTAGATTTTGTGGTGTATTCTTGATACGGGCAGTATTTTGGAAGTTCTTTTTGTAATATTTTCTTAACCAAATAAATTTTTAACTCACAATAAATTATTCTAACATTTTCTTCTGAAGATTTGGATGCCAGGATTATTGATAGTGGGGTAATGACGACTCTGCTGGCTTCTTAAAGTTTAAAAACACGATATTTCAATCCGTTTTCTTGGATCATTTTCAAGTAATCAAGTAAAAAATTATTATTTTACTTATCATATCTTTGCAATAACTTTAGGAACTTCCACAGCAACGCCATTAGTTTTATTAAATATTTTATATATAATATAATCAAAATATTTTTGTTGACTTTAAATTAGAATATATCCAATAAGTTACGTACTGTATTCTGACCTCACCACTTCATATTAAAATTTCTAAAAACCTAAATAATACTTTCTAATTCAATTCATACAGCACCTACATCACAAGAAAGTCTTCTGAAGAGTTTATCCGGGCCACTAAGCATCCCTCTACTGATGCTGCCAGTGAGTACCCAAGAAAAGAGAAGCAGACACAATGCCCTGGCTGGTACCAGAGCTCTTGTGCACGCTCTTTCTGGACTGGGAATCAAAAACTTTGAAGCTCTGTACACTGATGATAAATGGGGTGAGTTTGATATTCTATAAAGTTTAGTGAACTGAAACATTTTTTCATTCACGCTACCAGTGCATCATATGTTGATTATGTTCATAGTGATGTACATTTTCAATCAGTTCTACATTTAATTAATTTTACACCTCATAAATCAGTTCATAAGAGAGGGATATATATATAATTGTAATTATGTAATTAGCTTTGAATTAGTAAATTTTACAAACTTTATAAATTAAACTGATTTTTGCATTTATTACTAGTAACTACAAATATAATAAATGTATTTAATTCGTTATTTGTGAAGCCCGAAAGAATGATATAATTGTAGATGAAATCGTCTTTTACTTTTTTAAAAAGTGAATGAGAGGAGTGAGTATAGGAAAGCTTTTCACTACAGCTAGAGAAAGTGGATAGCGTTATGCATATATGTTACCTAATAATCAAAATATTATCCCCAGGTAAATCGAAATTGAAAGTCCTCCAATACATATCAAGATCCTCCCGTCGATGTATTTGTGATAGTAAACTAATTGAAAAATCAACTGCAAGAGATGAAAATAACATAGAAAGAAGTTCAGATGCGGAAAATATTATAGGTCATCTTCCAAAAAATGAAAAATTAGAAAACTCAAACAGTTTTGAAAAAATTGTGAATTTGCCATACCAGGACATACCTATTGAAGAAAATACCGAAAAAAATTTGTTCAATTTTTTAAAAATGAAGCTTCCGAAGGTTATTATTGGATCACAAAGTGGTATTAGAAACCATTTACGTCAATTGAATCCACGGAAAGCAAACATCCTCAGAAGAAATTTATCAAAAAAGAATGAATTTGCAGAAAACTTTGCTGAAGAAGACAACTCTCCAAATGAGAAACAAATCGAGCGACTCAAACCAGAGGCCGTCATCCTTGTGAATGGTGCTAATGGGACTAAAAAAATATTTCTAAAAAGAAGCTATGTTACGTTTGATCCACTGAAAAACTACTATGAGAACTATGACGCGAATAGTTTACACGAGAAACTGAAGGGGTTGGATAAAAATCTAAACATGAATAAGTACATAGACGATCTGTTTGAAAGGACTCCATCTTTAAACAATCTGATTGACATCGTGTTGCATTATGTTGATACTTTCGAACAGTATCGGAAATCACCGCATAAGCTAGCATGGAAAGAGCTTGCAGAGAAATGTAAGTAACAATTTTTTTATTATGCTTTGTATTTACTTGACATTAATAACCATATAATTAATCTTTTCGACGTAGATAGCATGACAACTTACAAGCGAGCATCTGATTACTACCGAATTCCACAGTTCGACATATACGCACAGGAAGAAGATGACGACGTATACAAAGTAAGATTAAAAATATATGATAGCTTTTTATATGAATTTCAAAATAAATTTACAGTAGAACTCCTCTATAGTGAACTCCTCTATAGTGAACCATCATGTATAGTAGTTTACTGTATAGTGAACTTACCTCTGTAGTGAACATATTTAGTTTAGTCCGCCACAAATGACTATACGATTTCTATGAATCTGAAGATAGTAAATTAGTTATATTTGATGAAAGAAGATTTCTACCAGTACAACAAATCTATAATGAAGTCATGTGTAGTGAATCATCCTGATTTTTAGAACTCTGAGAAATGAAAAAGCCTGTACAATGAATTTATTTCAATAAGAAAGTAAATATTTTGTATAGTCTGCCATGAAAAGGGCAGTTTTCTAATCATCACTTAAATCCTCTATAGAAGAGCAAACTCTCCATAGTTGAAGTTCACTATAGAGGAGTTCTACTGTATGAAACTATTGTTACAGATCGGCAAAGCGAATGAGATTCTGGCAATTTTAGGCAGCAAGATGATCTTGCCTAGCGTCGGAGGATGTCCTCTCAACTGTAGATGTTGCCGCAAAAATAGGTGGTCTGGTTTCCATCTAAGAGAATCTGAAGAATACAACACTCACCACCAGGAGACTTCTGTCCCCGAGAAGCGTGTGGATCAACTGAAGACTGAGACAGGCGTATTTGAGGGTGAGATGAAATAGGGAGATACTTCCGTGAATTAGTGGAAAATATTTTATTAGTGATTAGAAGAAAATTGTAAATATATTTGATAGAGCTCTAATTGAATCGAATATCCCTTTGGAAAGAATATATGTAAATATATTTATACTTTGCAGGTATAAAACAGGTCTTTGGACGAATCAAGACGTGGTTGTCAAACATCAATACCTCAGATTTTCATCGTATGACAAGAATGGAATACTCCGTCATTCTTGCATCCATAGTTACTGTAACATTGTTGGTATTGGCAACGATCACTTCTTTATTATACTCTGTTGTTAAATCACCTTCTAGAAATCATTAGATATATACTAATGTAACTATAAAGAAATTTTTATTTATTTGTACTTGTACCTACTATTATTTTCAATACAGAGTGTATATTCACACTATAGAGAAATTCGTAACCAATTTATTTTATTTTATCATATAAATTGTTTTTTGTTTTGTTTTACTTTTATCATATAAATATGCACCCATTAAAACCCGACTCTTGCATTTTCATATATGAGTTTCTTATGGATCCAGCCTATAAGATTGTCAGATACAGGACAGGAGAACTATGAAGAAGGTTCCTCAACTTTGCTCTAGCTACAGAATTACTCAATTCGGTAAATTGTACAGAACATGTGCACTTCACAGCTTTATTGTCTAATCGCATTCATAACAGTAATGATAAAAATGTACATATAAGGATCATTTAAAGACTCTTCAAGATACAAAACCTAGAGTTAGAACTAAATATGAACAAGATATTACAACAGCTTCAGAATAAGATGTGTAATTTTGTATACTACGACGGGATCAGATACTCTTACTACAACTGATAAAGAATTTTTGACTACAATTGAAAAAGAATTTTCGACTACAGTTGAAAAAGAAACATCTACTACAACTATGCAGGATATTCTACTACAACCGAAAAAGCAATCATCAATAAATGATTTGAACAGGAGGCCGGAAATTTCGGTTTCGGAATATTCGGTCTTGAAATTTCGGTCTCGAAAATTTCGATTTCAGAATTATAAATGACTTCTCAACAAAAATGACCGCGCCATGGGGGCTGGGGGGTAACGCCCCCCTATACATCTAATTAGTAAGTTTAATTTATACATGAGACCGAAATTTCCGGACATAATTTTCCAAGACCTAAATTTCTTAGAACCATGTACAACAACTGATGCTGATAGCTGTCTGTGTGGCAGTGAAAATGACCCCTAAATGTTTATAAATGTGGTGCAAGTATCCTTTCTGCCGATAGTAGCTCAAATTGCTTAATGAAAGAAATGGACGTACGGCTCTTGCTAAAACATCGTCTAGTTACGGTTCGACACACAATATATGAAATCCCACCAGTACACAAATAACTTTGACAGCTAAGGAAGTGATTGTGCACGAAGACTATAACAGTGAAACTGAAGATAATGACAATGCTGTCCTTATTCTGAAACAACGCATCAATTTCACTCAGGAGATTTCGTCTCTATGCTTTCCTTATAAACTAATTAAGTATGACTTGACTACACTATAAGACGAAATAGCAACGACTATGTGATAAGGAGATCTTCAGCCTAGATCGAGGTAGATCACCTGATGCTCTTCATCATGTTGAATAAGGAATGGTTATCAATGAGAACTATGAGACACAGTATTCAGGTCACAGCGGAACAGTTAGGTACTGAGAATATGTTTCGTGCCTACACAATAGGTCAAACCTGTCATGGAGACTCTGGCGGAACTAATTTCTACAAGCAACATGGTAGAGATATTATAATTGGGATTGTATCATGGAGCTTTGTATATAGTGAAGTTTGAGGTGTCTTCGATAGAGTGGTAACCAAGCAGAGTAGCTGCGATCTGATTTTCTTCTGCAATAGGTTTCAGACTCTCTATTTTCAGTGAGGATGTCTATAGTAATAAGTTAGTGTATTTTTCAAGCATGACCAAAAACTCGCTTTCTCTTTATTCAATTAGTTCGATAAGTAATTTTTTTTCACATAATAAATTCACACAATATAAAATTCTCCGGTTTTCTATCTTGCATCATATTCATTTATGTTAGAACTTTATTTATTCAATCATTTTTTTTTTCACCATTTGTATATTCCTCTGGAAAACAAAACAAATCTGAACTGAAGTTTATAATATTTTATTAACTTTTCTAAACATTCAGTATATAAACTTCAGAGATATAACTATTGAGTTTTCGATATGAGCACTCTCTCACTTCTAACTATATTGCTGATTTTGACTTAATATCTAGTTTTTGATTACAATTTTTTTTATATTATATTAGTACCTAAATATAAATTATAATCAATGTGTTCAAATATAGGATACCAGCATACTAAGTTAATCGTATTGTGTTTCTTACCTTTATCTTGGGACCATTTGTTCAATAACAGAACATAGTTTTTATTCATACGTCTAATTCAAAATGGGATTCTGGTATCTACCCAGTAGAGGTTTCATTGAAAATAGTCATATATACACTGATGTAAAGGGCTAATAGTTTTGGTTCACATGATTCATGAATCCTGTAATTTGTTATGATTTGAGAATTCCTTTTATATCAATTGCAGTTTCGAAAAAAATAATGAAGATTTTTTGATGCTTAAAATTGAAATCTTTATTCTCATTACAGTAAATGGATATGAATAACAATCTCTGTAATAAGTAGTACGCAGGTAGGTACTATTCTGTTATCTCGTACCACTTGACGGTATTGATATTGCAGCTTTCACATCACTATGACCATAGGCTGTCAAAACTGATTACGAAGATACAGCTTCTATTTCATAAACTAATTCACTTTACAAAATTTTGAGTTTAAAAATCAAAAGAATAGTGAGCTAATTGGTATACAATTGAAAACTCGTATGTTCTGTCATTTGAATAGGAGAAAACAGAAGACATTAACAATTACTAAATGAGGGTACCTGTTCTCTTACCTGCCTGTTTCTCGCTGTACCATTTTTGGAGAATGTGCACCTAAAGCCTGAATGTGCACCTAAAGCCTGAATGTGCACCTAAAGCCTGAATGTGCACCTAAAGCCTGAATGTGCACCTAAAGCCTGAATGTGCACCTAAAGCCTGAATGTGCACCTAAAGCCTGAATGTGCACCTGCTTATTTACGAAGATAATCTGATTTTTGTAAAACTTAATGATATAATGCAACACTATCTATGAGTTTTAGCACAAGCAAGCGTTATCAGATAAAAATCCAGACTTTCACCTAAAAATATAATTGTTTAAAACAAAAAGTTTCATAAATTATGTTTATCTGTGATACTATGCTGTAATATTTCACATGGCAACTAGAAGAACCTTCTTTGTTAAAGCATATTAGTGCAATATTGCCTAAAGTCCACATGAGTCATATTGCTTGGTATCATATCTCGATAAGATACGTCTAATCGTACGTGTTAAGTTCTGCAAGGCAATCAGTGCAGTGATATTGGTGTTACATCTCACTTGTTAAGAAATACAAGCAGTAAGTATTTGGATATTTATGAGGAATTAGTTCAGTAACTCTATACTATCAAATTACAATACGGACCATATAAACTCGATCTATTGTTTTAAACTCAGAAGTACAGTTACCCAAATCTAAATCAGTATGACAGATGAAAAAGAAATATATCTCGATGATATCAATTTATACTCCGAATGTACACTTGTACAGTTCTCTAGCTATAACCTGGCTGACTTCACAAACTGTAGCATTTTATAATCTGACACTTCATATTCTAAATTTCTATATTCGAAGATATACATGTAGAATTTTGACAGAGGCGTAGTTGTCAGATCTACTGATCAAACTTTTAATTTAAGTTATTTTGAAAATTCAGTATATAGAAGAGGTGAAATTTTAATCTATGTTAATGGAAACACAAGTCCCATATAGCATCAAAAACTTATCGTGCATTATGGATGAAAATGAAATAATGTGTTTGTGACCAATTAACACATAATTGATTATCACACCAAACCCTACCACAAATTTATTCTCTGTTTGATCACACATGGTGCAACAAGATTTTATATTTTTGAAACATATATCTAGAATTACTACTCAGAGATTTACATCTGACAATTTAAAGATAAAACTCTTTTTAACGATTTTATTTCATTAATTTCTAAATCAGAGAATAATAGGACTGCCACCCCGAAGATCTAAATATTCTAGCATAAAATTTTGTTAATAGACTGTATCAAGTTTTTAATTCTAAATTCTCCTTCTTTTGAACATTACAAACATACAATCAATCACACAGAATGGTGAACTGAAGAAAGAAAAACAAACTTTTGAAATTCCTATTTTCGCTTGAAATAGCACTATTCCCATCTTGTAATTATGTAGCCCTATTTTTCATGCTCTGTAATTGATAGTAGTTATTATTCTATCCTTTATGTCTCAAGTTTTGTACTTGATGGGACTGCTCATTCCATAGTGTAGATACTTTCTGTAACTATCCTTGTGTTTAGTTTAATAAAATAATGATCACTTACATAACTAAATTGAAAAACTGCTGAATTCATTTAAATTAAGTGACCTTAGTTCTATGGCATGACATATTGAAAAAAGCAGCGTGAGAGGACATTGATTTAAAGTGGAAATCAACCAACATCATGAGTTGTATACCATATAAGTCTTATTACTGTGAATCCTATATGAGAATTACATTTTCAGGATTAACAAGAGAAAACAAAAGAGGCAGAGAGACTTAAACAGAAGAGAGACGAGCTTTGCATCGGCTTAAAATAGGTAAACGTGCTTTAAATGGAATTGAGATATAATATTTATTAATGTTAGATATGTGTAAGTTTCCCTGGAGATCTAGTAATGAAACTATTACTAGATGTGGAATTGAGTTGAAAAAGTTGTAGGGGAGAACTGGGTGAGTTCGTACAGCGGGTGAATCCGTACAGGGCCATAAATCAACACCTGTTATGTTCTAACCCGTTGAAATTTGAGTGATCCTATACATTATAATAACAATCAGTTTGAAAAAGTTTCATAGCGTGACGGTGTATAGTATGTTCCTTCGGTGAGAGATCAAATATTTTCTGCACTATAATTTTTTTTCTCTCTACTTGAGCTAAGCCGTAGCAATTACAATTCACTATCTAAAAACTTCATATCGAATACTAGTATTCATTAGGATATTCTCTGCGTATGTAAACGTTAACATTTAGTCAAAACTCATCAATATCTAATGTACACCATTTTGAAAATAAAATGGCGGTGTGGGGTGTCATCGTTTAAATATGTACGGAAAAATCCTCCTCTGCACGGTTTCACCCCATTATGTACGAATTCACCTCTAAATTTATTTTAATATAGGATAAGTTGGGCATCAGTGGGACAGTGGGCGCAATGGGTCAGTCTGAATAACTCTTTCAATATAAGGTAATTTTAGTCAATCGTCGAGGATAGTATTCTTCTATTAGCAATTCACCAACTCGCATCATCGATAGAGGTAGTGTTGCGACGGTTGCTTCGTAAAAGAACAAATTCATTTTCCAGGTGAGTCAAGTAAATTTTTTGTAAGGAATTAAAAATGTAATTAAAGACCTATTTGAATCAGTCATTCCTTTGTGTAACTCTTAAAATGAGGATATGGATATACAGTTAGCGTACCTAGCTCATATATTTGGACTATATCATTCAGTTGATTGGTAATTTGCAATATTTCACAAAATGACGCCATGGGGTTGTTTGGGACAGTAAAAACTGTCAAGACTGGGACAGTGTCCCACTGAACCCCAGTAAGTTTCAATGAACTCAGTTTTGAATAAAATACGTATTTACATTTTATATGTCACTTATTTAACCAACTATATGTTGTGTTGGAGTTGCAAGATGCCTCGATCCAGAACAAGGACAGTTCGTGGGATGGCCTCATAAACTGCAATGGGGGCAGCAATTAAACTTGTTATAAGTGGTAAATCAATTAAAATTGCAGTAAAAATCATATCTTTCATAGCTAGCTGACTCCCTAAGTCCCTTCTAAATATTTTCATCTCTCTTCCCTGTTGCTTCCCATATTGGCTGCTATATTGCTACTAACCTACTAAGACGAATTGGACTTGTCTGATCATTCTTATGATGAAATCAACTATGATACTTTAACTGGACGGAGAAATAAGTACTTTCTGCCTACAGAAAATGAGCCAGTTATTAAAAACTATGTCCTTGTTGAATTAAACACAGAGCCGAAATCTTATTATGTAGGAATCATCACTGAAGAAAAAGATATGGATGATGATTTTGAGATATCATATTTTAAAGGGATAGTAAAGTCAAAATCAAACAATCGCCAAAATGGTTTTTAAATCGATTTAGAATACTTAATTATGTAATATTTGTATGCTCGTTTATTTTTTAAATATTTGTATAAAAAGTATATTATAAAATTACCGACACCTGGCGGAAGAACGTGCACTCATTAGTATATGTACGTGAGTATGTTTGTTGTTTTCATATTCATTTATTTATGCAATAATCAACCTTTGTTTGCGTCAAAATGGTGAAAAGTTTATGTGAACTCGAAGACAAGAAGGCATAGTTTTAAAAATGAAGACTTCTTTTCACTTGAGCTAGAATTTAGATAGAAACTAATTTCAGTTGGGTTGTTTAAAAGATGGCGCCGCTGATTGTGGTGCCATATCTGCCGTGAGCATTTGTTAAGAAATCAATTATATATAAAACGATGTATTTCTATTAATAAATTTTTACTGAACATTGCAATTCTACACAAATACTTTATTCTTACTAAGCAATCGTTTGGCATTAAAATTGTTGAAACAAAATATGACAGTACTTTCCCCTTTAATTAAGAAAACGGCTCAATTCAGATCAAATTATGTTGCTTCGGTGAAGCTGAATGACACAAAAAATGATTCTGTTGAAACCGATTAGATGCTGTACCAGTAAAAAGAAAAACTCCAATTTAAAATCTGATAATAACTTTGATTTTATATTAGTTAAGTTAACCGTCCCATTGTGCCCCAGAACCTGTCCCAGTGTGTCCCAGAACCTGTCCCAGTGTGCCCACGCCGGTAGCCGGTAAATTGCTCGAAAACAATTGCTCGAAAGACAATTGCTCGAAAACAATTGCTCGAAAAACAATTGCTCGAATGAACAATTGCTCGAAAGAACAATTGCTCGAAAAACAATTGCTCGAACGAACAATTGCTCGAATGAACAATTGCTCGAATTATCAAATTGCTCGAATGAACAAAATTGCTCGAATTATAAAATTGCACAGTTTTCGATTTTATAAAAGTCAGTTATTTATGAAGTGGAGCTGCACCTAACAATCCTTGTTTCTTTTTAGTAATTGATCACATACAGAAAAAGGATTAGTTGAATTAAATCAAATTTGATTTTTTTTGACTCATATGAATGGGTTATTTTTGCACCTACCTACATGGTGAGATGAAGGTACTACTTAAAAGTAGTTAAATTTACGTGGGTTAAAACAAATCAGTCGTTTTCACTCACTCCTAAACTTAAAAAAAGTAGCGCCAACTCGCATAGTAAGTTAATTTATACACCAGATACATTGAATTAACAGTCTTTGTGGGTTACTATACAATACACTCTGTCATAGTAAAATTTTCAAAAAGGTAACTTTTTACTCTCATAGTAAGTTGATTCAATCTATAAATTGAATTGAATTAACTAATGTTTGATGACACACCACGTCATAGTTGTTGTAACACGCGTGAAAACATGAATAAAGTCCAACCAAATCACGTAATAAATTGATTCAAAGCATAAATTGGTGACCCATGTGATATGAGTAAACTTTTTTCTCTGTGCAGTAATCATTCTATAAATGATTTTAATTTTTACTCATTCTGCATAATCTATTTTCTTAGACCGTTTGTGTCATCTCGTGTGTAACATGTCAATTGGAATCATGTGGTGAATCACTACTATTCATTTTTTTTATTATAAAACCCGAAAAAATTTGTAGATTTATTAAAACTCTGCCATAACTTCGAGAAATTTCGACGATTGAGGTGCCACATACAAATAGGCTAGTAATAAATAAATTTTCAGGTTTTATGATAAAAAAACATGAATAGTAGTGATTCACCACATGATTCCAATTCACATGTTACATACGAGATGACACAAACGGTTTATAAATAGATTATATGCAGAATGAGTTATAATTAAAATCATTTATAGAATGATTAATGATCAATTACTAAAAAGAAACAAGGATTGTTAGGTGCAGCTCCACTTCATAAATAACTGACTTTTATAAAATCGAAAACTGTGCAATTTTATAATTCGAGCAATTTTGTTCATTCGAGCAATTTGATAATTCGAGCAATTGTTTTTCGAGCAATTGTTCATTCGAGCAATTGTTTTTCGAGCAATTGTTTTCGAGCAATTGTCTTTCGAGCAATTGTTTTCGAGCAATTTACCTAGAACCGCCCACGCCCGGGGTTACTTGGGACATTTTTTGTTGTTTATTATTTTATTTTTTTCTAGTCTACTGAAAGAGTTCTATTAATTTCTAAGGCATTATTGACTAGATTAGAAAATAAGGTATATATTCATAATATTTTTTTAACTCTCAAGTGGAAAATATATGTTTACGTAAAAGAACGAAACAGTATTCTTCCTGTGATGTTTAACAGTCATATAACGTCTGGAAAAATGGAACATCAGTACGTAAAGCTGCTGAATTGTATAATGTTCCTCCGACGACGCTGTCAGATGTACCAAGAGATCCAGAAATGGTTCAGAATTTGATGAGCATATAAATTAGAAACGAAAGTTTTAACCAGCGAAGTAGTAGAGGACGGTACTTTTCCAGAATATGCTGAGAATAGTTCAAATCATTTTCAGCGCGACCAAGTAGAAAATGTGCCATCCACCGAGCCTGACCCTACTTCACGAATCCCCTTCCATCGAGACTTCTCCTACTTCACCATCTATCGAGCCTGATTTTACTTCACCATCCCCCGAGCCTGCTCTTACTTCACCATCCACAGAGCCTGCTCTTACTTCACCATCCCCCGAGCCTGCTCTTACTTCACCATCCACAGAGCCTGCTCCTACTTCCCCCGCCACTGACGCTTTCTCCTGCTTCAGATCCACAAAGCCTTCTCCTACTTCACCATCCATCGTGCCTAATCTTACTTCACCATACACTGAGCCATTTCCTACTTCACCCGCCACCGAGCCTGCTCCTACTTGACCATCCACCGAGCCTGTTCCTACTTCACCATCCACCGAGCCTGCTCCTGCTTCACCATTCTCCGAGCTTGCTCATGTTTCACCATCCACCGAGCCTGCTCATGCTTCACCATCCACCGAGCCTGCTCCTACTCCACCATCCACCGAGCCTCCTCCTACTTCTACCGGCACCGAGGCTTCTCCTTTTTCACCATCCACGGAGTCGTCTCTTACTTCACTTGCCACCAAGGCTTCTCTTACTTCATCATTCACCGAGGCTGCTCCTACTTCACCATCCACCGACCCACAACCAGGCCCCTCTAGATTGAATGTTTCATTTTTAGGAACATCTTTTGAAAACATTCGGCTATTCCCAAAGGCTCGTCCTAGAAAGAGCAACAGCAGAGGCAGATAACCAAGAAGGTCAATGATAACAACTGATACCCTAAAAAAGGGTTACTGAAAGAGAAACAAATTTCAAGGAAGAAAAACTCAAATTCACCAGCGACAAAGCGAAGGCTAACGGTGGAAATTGACGCTCTATAATCTAGTTCGGAAAACATCGGTGATGAAGCCTTTTGTGATTTTTTGTTATCTCAAAAGGGTTTTAGTCAATAGTAAGGATACGATATTTAAGGTTTTAATAATATTTTCCTTTAAGTAAATGAAATTCTTACTGAATTTTCCTTTCCCCCCTTCTTTAGTTCTGTACGTAGTGATACTCTGATTGTACGAACTCACCCGCACTTCCGGGTGAGTTCGTACACACGAATATATCTCATTAAAATCGATATTAAGAGAGAACCATAAGGTTTTAAATAATTTAGTTTGTAGTTATAAGTAGTTGAATACCTAAAGATTCGATTGTGAGTTAGAACGAACTTTTATCCCGAATAGTTAAAATTCTATAAGCCTTGAAAAGAAAAATGTACGAACTCACTCGGTTCTCCCCTACCAATCAATCATCGTAACATATGAATACACTTATCAATCTTAATATTTCAGATTATTTATTTCAATAATTAGGTTAGTCTTAATATTTCTTTAAAAGAACTTAAAAATTTCTCTATGAGTAACATTAAATGTATGAACATTTTTTCGAATTTATTCTTTCCCGTTAAAAATAATGGTTTTTAATGTTATACTCTCCAGTGTTCAAGAGGCCTGCTTCACACTTACGTTTTTCAATATCACGGATAAAAGATAGAGGAATAGCAATAGAAAATATATATTTTTTAAATGTAATGTTTCCTTCAGGGATAAAAAAAAAAACGTAAATGTGAAGCGGGTTATAAGCTTCCTTTTGCATTAGTATATTATTATGCATAGACTAACATTTTTTATAGATAAAACACAGGGTGTTCTTTTATTTGTTCCGATTCTAAACTTGAATAATTTTTCATCCAAATAGCCGATTTTGACAAACTTTGTCTGAATCGACTAATATTGTTCGGTGTTTTATTTGGTTAACAAAACATGTATCCTATAAACCGCTATATTACTTTTCAAAATGTCGGCTGCAAATTGACTCCTAAAGAAGTATTCCAAAGAAGTTAAAGCCAACTGTGTCCATTGGAATGTCTTAAACAAAGTATGGAAAGAACGAAGCTACATCAAACAGGAAAATGATCAAGAGGTTACATCAAAAATTTCAGGAGACAGCATCATGCGAAGAAGCTATAGCCATAGCCAGAAACCAACTGTCAACCGTGATGCAGTCATTAAACATTTTGTGGAGCACCCAAGGCAGTCGCTGAAAAAGAGGAGCACCACATTTTGGGACATCAGTGCAAGCTAGTTGATGTGCTTTAAAGAGTACAGGAATGAAATGTTAACATCCTAAAACTGTCCACAATTGAATTTTCCATAAAATTTCTTGATGAATTCAACTGTCACCCAACTTCGTCAAACTCCTATCATTTTTGGATGGAGAGTCTTTCATTTCTAATGTCCACAAGTCGTTGAACTCTCCAAAAAATGATGGTTTGGACTGCGATAGGATATGCCGGAGTTATTGGCACATTCTTTTTTAATGAAAATGTTGATGAGAACTCATATTTGAATATGTTGAAGGAAAAATACTTTTTTTTTATTTTCCTAGTGCATCAGAGCTTATTCACCCTCTCACTGGGAAAAGGTCGTCAGTACATAACTACAGTGGGGGTCAGAAGTGTTTGCAACCTTGATTTCTTTCTGTTTAAGGCCCTTTTTCGAAATAAATTTTAATATCAGGTCATTTTCTACTTTTAGCTCAGTCTTTTACAATTAGTTATGCATTTATACAGTTTTTCTTAACTTATCGCTTGGAGGGGTATAAAAAATAGCCTCGTTTTCATTATTTACTCCAAAGCGTGGTCTCAACTTGCCTGTAATACAATTACAAAATATTACCACCTAGGTACGCAAATAAAATTATATGAAATTACTTCAAATTAGAACATCTGTATACTGTATAGCCATAAAATCAATAGCTTAAAAACTTACTGGCAGTAATCTGACTATCCTTAGACACAAAGAAACTTCAACTATTAGGACGCTCAGACGCTGATTAACTAAACCGACATACCTAATATTCACAGTCTATCCCTCTAAAGTAAATATATTACCTGGAAAGACACAGAAATATATAATGCGAAAATATGAATACAGCTTGAAAATAGTCACACAAATCCAATAAGTAATACTACAAATAAAGGGGGTAAAATTCAATCACCGAACAACACCTAACTAAATAAAACCACACTCCCAATTGAAACGCTATTAAATCTAGAAATGAAATAGGGGGAAATCTGAATTGCCGAACAGTGCGCAAATTCCGATCAAAAAAATAAGGGGTAAATATGGGTCACCGAACAGCACTATAGACATACATATACGCTAAATTACAAGTATATGATTGCAATTCCACAAATATCACATGATTTAGTATCTCCAACTATACCTACACACCAATGGTTCTTTTACTAGCACAAATTAAAATACATCAAATTACACAATAATATATATTCCCTTCAGGGTCACTGGAAACATTAATATGCCTAATCAAAACATCGAAAGCAGAGTAATTAATTACGTGCTACTTTAAACTCAATCTACTATCTCCTACACAGGGCACTTAGAAATCGATGATTTTATTTTTTCAATAAGAAAGTGACCAAGGTACAATAATAAAATACATTAGGAATAACGATTTAAAATAAATATGATTTCGTGGAGAAATTGTTTATCCACGACATAACTAATTGTACTCCTTTTTTCAGAATTTTGTTATTTTAAGGTGAGCCAAAAGTGTTTGCACTTTTTACAAATTATATAGATATGGTTAGAGAGAAGATACTAACATCAAGTGAAAGGGCTAAAATTGTGAAAATTAGAAGGGTAGCTTCTACTGGACTTTTTATACGATGAAAATTACCATTAAGTTTAATTAATTACTCTTAATTGCATTCGTATTCTGTATACGGCGTTGGATGGATGTATTTAAAAGGCGGCAAATTATTGTTATATTTTATTATTTTTATGTGAATTAATCTACAAGAAAAAGTGAAGGAAGATTGAAAATAGTGCAATAAAAATTTGAAATGGTTACATTTCCACTGTGCCATACTGAAAAAAAAAACGTTTGAAGAATGATAATGCTACCTAATTATTAAGTTCCCCAAGAAGAAACCAGACTTGTTGATGGAATGGATCAGATTCAGAAATCGAAAAGACAATCACGTACCAAAGCACGGAGGAGTTTGCTCACAACTACACGGAGGAGGAGATCACTTATCTGTCTGGTTTCATAAGAATCGGCTGGCAAGTTAAACCTGACCGGAAAATTTGTCCACGGAATATTCGTCCACGGAATATTCGTCCATGGAAAATTCGTCCACGGAAAATTCGTCCATGGAAAATTCGTCCTCGAAAAATTAGTCCACGAAAAATTCGTCCATTAAACACAAAATAATTAATTTAAATGAAACAAACTGTTATGATATATGTTTTGATATAAATTAGTGTAATGTAGGTAGCAGATAGTACATAGTTAATGTACTTTGTGGTATCCATTAGGTTTGTTGTAATGCACATTGGCACAATTCATGATTTTTTTTATGAAACATTAATCTTGATAGATATATAATAATTTCATAAATTTAATTTAAGATAAAATGTTTGGTGCCTTAGCATTCTTAACACCTGCAGATGTTGTTGGCGTTTAATGAAAATTTATACGAGGATGTCAATTAAGTTTTTTTTGATTCAAATATTTGAAGCTATACGTAGGTACATTGTAATAAAACGGAGAAGACGAAACCAACGCGAAAACCCGTTATATTCTGTTGAATTTTGGAATGTTCAAGAATTAAAGAGCATCCTAATATTTGGAAATTAATCGTGCAAAAATGAAATAAGAAGAATTAACCCAAACTAAAAGAATTCGCAAAGGGAGGTGACAAACAGCACGAAAGGCTAAATATCGAGATATTAACGAACAAATATAATGCTAGTATTGCAATACACTCCGAATGAAACATAATTTTTTGACAATTATTGCCTATGTTTTGCATTGCTGAAAAAGTTCAGCTATTCAATTTAAATATTTGATTAAGCTATTTTATTTTATTTTTATGTTTTAATTATAAATGACATATTTATAAATGATATTGTAGCTACAGAGAATAAGTTTTTTATCAACAGTTATAACTGCTGAATATATGTGTTATTTTCATCTGACCAGATTTAATGCGACTGCAATTATCTCTTGCATATATTGTTAACACTTAATAATGATTTTCTTTCTATTCCTAATTTAAGAAAACGGACGAATTTCAAGTGGACGAATTTTCCGTGGACGAATATTCCGTGGACGAATTTTCCGTGGACGAATTTTCCTAGCACCCAAGTTGAATGAGTGAAGGTTCTTATACATATAGACAGCCATCAAAAAATCACGAACATCTCCCATTTTTAAAATTCCCGTCCTATAAAACAAAGGGTCTGTGTGAGCTAAATACTCACTACCCGTTATGATTCTGACCACTCTCTTTTGCAGCATCGTCAGAATGTTAGTATGAACACTATATGCACCTCCCCAAATTAAGTTGCAATAAATAATATACGGATAAAATAAACTGTAATAGAGAGATACTAAGGATTTTTCCGGTAAAACACGACTTAGCCTGTAAAAATGCCAACAGTCTTGGTTAACTTGTCAGAGATATACGTGATATGAGAATTAAATTTAAGTTTACTGTCAAGTTCCACTCCCAAGTACTTGGTGCAATCACTGTAGCTCAGGACAGTATCTCTCATCACGCAAATGTAAACGAGATGAAAATATGTAGTAGTACATTAGTTTTGCAAGTATTTAGTGCCAACCTATTAGATAAGGTCCAATCATAAAATTTCCCAAGATGATCATGAACGAAGACACCAAGATATTTAGGTCCATTCCAGAGTGGGTAAACGTTTTGTCATCGGCGAACATAGTAGCTTTAATCTCAGGTAAGATCTTGGGGATCTCATTGACATACAATAGATACAAAAGTGGCCCCAATACACGGCCCTGTGGAACACCACACACTACAAGAGATGCATCAGAGATATAGGAGCCCACTTTACCACTTGCACTACGACCAGAGAGATATGATGAAAACCAATCATGAACCACGTCAAAATGTATTATAAACCTGTACAATGTTTCAAATAACATTTGTGTGTAATGTTAACCACTTTTTGGCATCTTTTTATTCGTAATAAGACATTTTGCAAACACTTTTGGGTCGTTTTATTGAGTCAATTTCATTAAGTAATGTTATTTTTGTTATTTTGGAAGATTATATATTCGAGTTTTTCACCTTGGAATAATGATTTACTCTAGAGATCACGATTCCACAAGAAAATCAAAATTAAATTAATATTTTTTGGCAAAAATACCGATTTAAGTTAATTGCAAACACTTTTGACCCGCACTGTAAATAAAAAGTTCCCGGGCAGGAGGATTGAACGAGGCGGTGCTGAAAACCTTAACATTATAGAGCAGGAGCCCAGGAAGTCATCATAGCTGGGAAGGTTACCAATTTCTAATAGTATAATAGTTTCTGGCACCTACAACACACCTCACCCACTCAACTGGTGAGTGTGGTCATGGGCGGATTTTTCATGGTAGTTAAATATGGGCTAAATCAGCTCAGACGCTTACCACTTGAAACCATTGCATATCCATTCATACATATCTTGGAATTATATTGCCAGACAATGTTGCTGGTATGAGGGGTCTGTCAGACCAATAAAATATCACGCCCAAAATTGCCCTAGATCAGCTCGAAAGGTTACCAATTGTAGCTCATTGCAAAATCTTCAGCATAACCTCAAGTAGCATGTACAATTGTACATTGTACAACCACTGCCAGTGAGACTTTTTCCACTTCGTGGAACTTCTCTTTCTTTTTCTGGGAAAGTCATTATATTCTTATTAATATCTTGTAGAATATGACAGTAATTATAAAAAGGAGGTTAAAAAAAGATTAAACAAAAATCGCAACTTCTTTGAATAAAACAAAATTCATTATTTAATAATTAGTAGTCATACAGTAATACTTTGTTTCTCCTTTTCAGGCTGTATTGCAGAGCATAATGAATCATTATCTTATTTCGCCTGATAATTTGAATTTGGTGAAGAATGTCCTCATAAACTTCAAATGCGGACCTCTGGTTTATCAGACCATAATTGAGTGGGGTTTCATTAAACCCGATGGGAGGAATATAACAGATCAATTTAATGATCTAAAGATTGAACAGGAGATACGTGGAACAAGTCTTAAATCTATATACAAAAAATATAAAAAAAGACTCGCAGATAAAAAAGACTTCTCTTCTTTTGACATCACTACACTGCATGATCTTCTTCCAGTTTTCTGCTATAGTAATGGAACTAAAATCTTTCACTATAGTGACGAAATTAATTATAATGAAAGACTTAAGGATGAAGAGAGTATTGAGTATCTTCTCAAAGAGATTAAAGACTCTAGAAATAAAGTCTGCCATGATTTAACCAGAGTAGTCCAAGATCCCAATATTGTTCAAAAGAAAGAAATCATGACAAAATGCATCACGAATGCTGGTAAACTTTACAATAAAAACCCAAATGAAATAGATCAAAAACTAGCTGATTTGAATGACAGGTTTCATAAAATATTAAGTGAAACCAATTACTCGTACGAAAACGCAGTATCAGATCTTATGACCATAATAAGGAACGAGGTTCCACCCATCTTACATGCTAGGTATTTTAATTTTTTTACCGTTAAATTTCAGTCCTTAAATATTACTGTTAAAGGGGACAAACCAGAGGATAAAAAAGTTCACAAATCAACTGACGTTTTCAACTGCATGACTAAAAAATTTGTTGTTATCAATGGTGGTCCAGGTTCAGGAAAAACCGCATTACTAAAAAATATGCACCAAAACATATTGGAAAAGTCAGTTAAAGGAAGTGTGCAAAGTTACACGGGTAAGGGAATAGAGAAATTTGTAGTACCAATTTATATTGAATGCCGAAATGAGCGACAAAATGATCTAAGTGAATTTCTGCAACAAAGAATTTCACATTTCTTTACCTATGGAGAGATAATCATTGGTGCATTTAGAAAAATGGATGATTTTGTCTTCTTAATTGATGGCTATGATGAAGTCAATGCTGATAGCAGAAAACTTGTTGAAACAATCTTAGAATTTTGTCATATTAATGAAGCCACATGTATTATTTCTGGCAGAGTTGATGCAGGAAATAGTATAATTAAATGGCTTGAAGAGAAGAACTTGAGCTATAATGAAATGTTCATTGAAACAATTAGTGAAATGAACGACAAAGTGAGCTTCCTTAGACTTGCAGATAATGTGGACAATTCAATTGATTTCGACGAACTGGAGAATAGATTCAGAAAACAGAATGATGCAGCTCAAAAATTATTCACCTCTCCAGTTAATTTAATATTATTCATCTCCCTCTTCAAGAAAAACATTGGCTCTTTAAATCATTTAGAAAATGAACAAAGTGTTTACAAAGCGATACAAAGAAGTTTCACAGATGAAATTGAGATGAAGTTGGAACATAAAAATGTCAGCAATCCTGAATTGATAGCTAAATATATGCTAGATGCCGTTATCGACCATAGCCTCAGCCTCTTTAGGAATAAAATATATTTCTTAGAAAAGAAAGATATATTAAGCTTGCAGGAAGATTGCATTGAAAATAAGAAAATACCTATAACGGTTGACATTAAGGGATTGCTCTCATGCATCCTCACACCAGAGAAATCATTGGAATTAGAGAAAGATGTGACATACTCCTTCACACATAGCACAATTCAGGAGTATTTTGCTGCTCAGAAAATTGAAAGGAATATGACGAATAGTGGAATAAACTGGCAACATTCAGTTTGTCAAGAGTTTCTTCGATGTTCTCTTGGACTTTTGGCAGAAAACTCTGACTTTAACAAGGAGGAATTGAAGAGGTTAGTAATTGATCTGTAGCTAACATTCACATTTATTGTTCAAAATTTTAGTCTATTTACTTTAGTTACAATCGGAAATAGAAATACCTAATATGTAGAAGTAAAATAACGGTACAGGCATCGAACAGTCTTTATACATGGTCTATTCTCAGCTTAAGCGTGACTTTTGGTGAGATTTAGTTTTTCCATAATTTTGAGACTTGTTTTTGTAGTTAAAAGTTTATTGGTTGATTAAAATAAAAAATATGGCCATATCTTTGAATGACTTATGACCTAAAATTCATTAAATCGAGATTGCGAACGATTTTTGGGGTCTTTCCTTCTTTTCCTTTATCTAACCACTTTTCTTTTCCTTTTCTGTCTCCAATCTTCATTTTAAAGTAATCTACTTGTTTATTTTATATGTATTGTGGCCTCAACTCATATTCGAAAAATCTCAAAACTGAACCTACCAATAGCATTGCAGTCTGCAGATGAGACGGTTAAGCGTGACATACGTTAATGAAGAGGATTATTAAAACTGTATATTATGGATAATGCAATAGAATATTGAAATAAAATTAATTTATGAAATTTGTTTTTCACTTACAACTTCTTAGAAATAGTCAAATTTGAAAATAATTTCATTTACGAAGATATTGAAAAAATAGAAAAAAAAGTAAAAAATAATCAGTAGCATGTTTGGTCTCACCTATAAATATATATACTGATATTACTATAAGATAAACTCTCCAATTTAATAGAGGAATAAAGATTATTTTTTTTAAAGCTACTCATAAAAAATTGATGAAAATTCACAATAAACTTGAAAATAACAATTTGCTCATTCTATTCTTATCAGGTATCAGAATATCATCAAACTTCTGATTCTGGAAACCTTAGACAACGGAAAGCTGCCAAATTATGAAAATATTTTCATAGCAGTGCTCAAGCAATACATTTGCGAGAATAATCAACCCTCTCTTGAATATCTCCTTGAATTGGTTAATTCATCAAACAGCAATCCAAATATCGTTTCAATTGTTTCTGCTGTACTGAAAACGAGAAAATTATATCGGATACTGTATACTCACCACATCAAACCCTTCACAGAAGTTCTGAAGAAAATGAATAATACGGTTAATATTCGGTTTTATTTCTCCGTGCATTTGACCTCCACCGACTGCGCCAATCTTGGCCAGCTAATATCAGTACTCGGAGAAGAGAGTGAGGTTAAGCTTTATTGCAATCATGATTATGACAACTACCTACCTCTAGATGGAATATTCTACTCGCAATTAGAATCTAGCAAGTAAGTAAATTTCTGTTAAAGAAAAAAAAAAATTACTCACACTTTGAATGACGAAATAGCCTGTATTTACGATCACAGAATAAAATTTAATACCTTAGAATATAGAAGTTTAATGTGATAGAGGAATCAACTTCGCAACATTTGTTCAGAAAACGCTGATCACGTGCTCCAAGGGATTCGCAAACTTCACGAAATAGCCATCACTATTTTTTGCGTGAATATCTCACAGACATAATTATCGCACAAATTCAAGAATAATTGATTCATTGTAATTGGAAATTATTATTGGCCGTCAAACGAAAACTAGCCTGTTTCGTGACGTTTTCGAATCTCTTAGAGTGCATTATCAGCGTTGTCTAGATAATAAAGGTCATCAATTTTAACAATTGCGAAGTCTTTTCTTCAATCACATCTATCCTTAGTCTTTAAGCTATATTCCATTTCACTCTGTATTCAAAATTAAAGGTCTTTTTGACATTCGAATAATTTTTGGTACAAAATTATTGGTGTAATAATTTTCCACCCGGTAAATTTAACCGCAGAAAAATTCCATCAAGGAAATTTCCACCGTACGTACAACTAATGAAAGAATATTTTATTAGCGCAATAGTTCAGAAATTATATTTTTAGGTAATAATTATCACCCATGGTGATAACATATATTGCATTTTTTAAACACCCCCTGCAGAACGTTAACCAAACTTCTTGCATTTAACATTTTATGCCTCATTCCACTGAATCTAAGATAATATGTGTGAGTAGCATAAGTTACATATATTGTTTTTCGTCAAAATGGTTGAATTTAACTAATTACTTGGTGGAATTTGAAATTTACTGGCCACTTTATATATATTGTATTTTAATGAAAGTGATTTTATACAATATTCTAAGTATACTTCCTCCAACGATGAAAGTAATTGAGATTCTGAATTATTATTCAGAATCTCAACTTTATGGATAACTATTTTATCCATATAGTTCATTTATTGGAATGTGCTTGATATATTCACAAATCTTCATCAGGTCTTATGGATTAGTTAAATCAAATGATTGTACTATTGCAGATGCAAGGTAACTGTTTTCAAGGCATGTGTCACTTCATCAAGGCATCTCTCTATGTTGAAGAGAGTTTCCCGTGAATTGGCAATCAGTTCTCCATCTGCCTGCGACGTCTATATTGCTACCTCTGATGAAAACTTGAACAATTTCTGTGAGTTTTTACCTGTTTTTTCACACTCTCATAGATACCTGAAGTTTCACTAAGCTCAGTTGTTTTATATTTCAGCTTTGAAGGTCAAGTACACTGTTGACTGCCCCACCACTGGCAGTAACTCTATGCCAAGTAATAGCTATCTAACTATAACAGACGTACCTGATCTAGATGATATAAATAATCTATACAATATCATTGAGTACCTGTGTCCTGGATTAAGAAAGTGAGTTGTATAGTATAATAGATTTATTTGTAACCACTAAATGGTTCTATTATTTTAACAGAAAGTGCTTTTTCAATAAGAAATCGATATTTTTCCACTGAATACGAGAAGAATGTAATATTTTCAGAAGAGAAGAATCCTTAATTGAAGGTCTAATATACAAATTTTTATTAATCTATTCATTAGAGTTGAGGTTACTTATTATAAAACTGAAAAACATTTTCAAATTTGACTCTGTATATTTATTATTATGTGTAACTTAAGTTATTCGTTATTAAGCTCAAACCACTGCCTTTCTAAACAAAGAAAAGGACAAATATACTTTGAAATAAATCTAAGCCTTAATAGAGCTGATAGAAATATTTCAAATAATAAAATGCTATTACCCTGAATAAACATTATTTCCCTAAATGTGTACCTAAATTGCTAATTACCATTAAATATACGATAATACGAGACAAACTTCGTATATCATCTTTGTTCTTTTATTTAATCTGATAGAAAGTCGGCCAGTGAAGGTTGAGTTTGAATATTTCTTAAATAATTAATTACCAAGCGAACACTTATCATTTTCTTATCTGTTAACTGTTATATAACCTTAGTTCTAGAAATTTGAAGCATTTCTAAAGAAATTATTATTTAGATTAGTGAGAACCTTTAAAGAACTACCAGTGAGGTTTTGTGTCCTTGAAGTTGTGGACCGGACCCAAATTGTAATTGGATCCCATTCCAACTATTATAAATTTTTTGTCTTATAAAATACTGCTCTTAATTATTACTCTTTTTATCATTAGTTTCATCAAATATATTTTATTTATATATCTTATGAGATGGATTTAATCTATCTGCATGGTGGTGTACTCACATCAATGAAATTTCCACCGTACTTCAACTAATGAAAGAATATTCTATTAGTGTAATAGTTCAGAAATTATATTTGAAGGTTACATTAAACATTTACATTTAACACATTTAAAATATTTTTAGTTTATAAAAATTTGATAATTCAATTGTTAAGAATGTCATTAATTATATTTTTACTTTACTTTATTATAAAATTATGCTTAAACTATGTTTACTTCTCTTTTCATTACTTCTCTTCACACAAACGATCTAATTTTTTCCAGATTTAGGGGAATAGAATTGGAAAGATGTTACATAACGGACTTCAGTGTCAACGAGCTACTCAATCAATTGCAGAGCAAGGAAATCTGCACAGAAACTGAAAAAACCGAAGTAGAAAAGTGGAGGTGAGAGGATGAGTAAGAGTTATGTATGTTATTTTTGTTATTTAGTCTTTTTCAGAGTGTTTACTGCCCCCTGATAGCAGGAAGTGTATCACTCTTGAAAGTATGTGCCAAAAAATTGAGGAAAAGAAACAACATGACGGGTAAATAAATAAACTTTTGAGGTCTGAGTTTAAGAGTTAGAGAATGATTTCGATGAGATATGACCCTCCATCTGTTTCGGGTTTGAATTATTCTGACTATCTAGTTAAAGGAGCAGTTCAGTCAATTTTTGTTTTCATAATATTAATGTTGAAAGATCACTTAGTAAGAATAAAGCATTCTTGTAGAATTAAACGGTTGAAAAAAATATAATAAGCGATAAATATCATATTTTATAAATTCGATTTAGTTCCTGCGTCCTCCTACAGATGGCGCCACCACTCTGTACTATTTGTTTACATTTTACAGCTGATAACATGTGAACAATTTTTCTATCAACAGTATTAACAGGTAATTTATGAAGAGATGTTTTTCTTTTCAAAACTAAATCTAATTGTCTCGAAGGACAGTTTTCAATTTCACAAATTCTTTTCACCATTTTCAAACATATAATAACAGATTCAAGATTCAAGTCTGGGACTGGTTATCATTTTGTTTACGTACTACAATGATTAGTACGTCGGTCCACCACAGTCCACAGATGGCGCCACTAATTTACATATACTTTTTATATAAATATTTCTAAAATCAACGAATATTCTAATGTTACATAAATTAATATACTAAATCGATTTAGGACCAATTTGGCGATAGTTTGATTTTGACTGAACTGCCCCTTTAAGGTAAGTTATAGTTTCTGCGTATATTATACACCACCGATATTATGATATACTGGGTTTGAGCTTGAACGAATCCTGTATTCATAAGAGAGATGGATTGGATGATGGCATCTTGGGAGTTGGATTCTATTCCCACCAGACGAATATATCTGATCCAGACAGTCGATAAGATAGGCCTACAAAAAAGGTAGTTTTTGTTTTGCCGTTTCCTGCCTTCGATAGGCGAGAGTGCTTTCAACTATCCAATGCAAGTCCATGTAGGTGCTCTAGTTAATGTAAGTTGTATGGTGTACGTAGTTAGAGAAATCCTCTGACAGCGAGCGGAACATAAATGCTGATGTTTTCATAAGCCTAGCTGATTATCTAGGAAGAGCAAGAGGATATATGGACACGTAAAACCTAAATACAATAAGATTAAAAACTGTGAATCAGTTTTCAGCCAGAATTTGAAAAATTGGATGGGCATAAAAAAAGTTTCATGATTATATTATGGTATTTTATGAGACTATCATTGACTCGTTGTTGAGGCGGACCGTGTGAGTCAACCGTATTCACGATGTATACATACATATCCAATGCGTATAGAAACAGTCTACGCTTGCTACAAATACTTCTAGAAAAGTTTGAAAAATCATACTAAGCTTTCAATAGGAAGGCACTGACCGAACACTAACAGATTGATTGGTTTTACTTTGAGTGATGAAATGGTGTGAAAGACAATTGTCTTGACTGAAATTACTCTTGAAGTGAGAGACTTCCACGACGTGATTCCAAAAAGTTATGTTTCAGTTGACAGTGACGCCAAGAATATTAGTGTTTGATTTGTTGTGTGAGAATTTGACCGCAAAGAAGGGATGTTAGGGACTGGACGGTGAACATTAATTGTACTTTCAAATGTAGAGGGTTATGGCAGTAATGAAAAACTAAAGAAAAGATACAATGTTAAGGTCGTCAGCATATTACCAATATCTAACTTCTTTCTTTCTGCCTAAAATGAAATAAGATTAAATAAAATAAAACCAATTCATTGACATGATTGAAATAATTTAGCTACGTATAGAGCTACACCGTTAGTTAGCACAATGCCATTTAGAGCTGACACCACACATTTTATTGGAGAAATTTTTTTATTCCCACAAAGTTATGACAGATGCAACCTTTTGGAATGATAAAGAGATTGCAGCTTGTCTTAATCTATTTAAACATTTGAAAGATCATTAAAAATGTGCCCAAGCCAGAAGTACTAGAAATTAGGATACATTAAATTAATTTACTAAATCCGTTTTCTTTCGTCATTTATGAATATATAATCAAATATTTTCACATTATAAAGTTTCACAAATGATAATTTTGACAATTTGTAATTAATATTTCGTTCTATGTTCGAGGCAATTTGATCAGAGAATTGTGATAATGATGATGAGGGTAAATATTTTATTAAATATTTTTTTTACATTCTATAGTCAAATAGTTAACTAGAAAAGTTTTAATGAACACAATAGTTATAGTACATATATAGCTAATAATAACTAACAGTATATTGAAAGTAAACTTATTTCTGTTCAAAAGAGAAGTGTTATTTCATAACTTTTCTTTTAAAAACGGCTTTTGATATTTGAAAGTAAATTTAGTTTTATTTCAAATTAATAAATATCAAATTGTATTTCATGACTAAGAGGTTATTTATTAGTAAATAAGGTCAATGTAAATAAAAATAATATGTTTAAAAATAACATACCAATTATCATTATCTCATATCATCTCATCTCAGTTGTGAGTTGTCTCATCTCAGTTGTGAGTTTTCTCATCTCAGTTGTGAGTTTTCTCATCTCAGTTGTGAGTTGTCTCATCTCAGTTGTGAGTTGTCTCATCTCAGTTGTGAGTTGTCTCATCTCAGTTGTGAGTTTTCTCATCTCAGTTGTGAGTTTTCTCATCTCAGTTGTGAGTTGTCTCATCTCAGTTGTGAGTTGTCTCATCTCAGTTGTGAGTTGTCTCATCTCAGTTGTGAGTTGTCTCATCTCAGTTGTGAGTTTTCTCATCTCAGTTGTGAGTTGTCTCATCTCAGTTGTGAGTTGTTTCATCTCAGTTGTGAGTTGTCTCATCTCAGTTGTGAGTTTTCTCATCTCAGTTGTGAGTTTTCTCATCTCAGTTGTGAGTTGTCTCATCTCAGTTGTGAGTTGTCTCATCTCAGTTGTGAGTTGTCTCATCTCAGTTGTGAGTTTTCTCATCTCAGTTGTGAGTTGTCTCATCTCAGTTGTGAGTTGTCTCATCTCAGTTGTGAGTTGTCTCATCTCAGTTGTGAGTTTTCTCATCTCAGTTGTGAGTTGTCTCATCTCAGTTGTGAGTTGTCTCATCTCAGTTGTGAGTTGTCTCATCTCAGTTGTGAGTTTTCTCATCTCAGTTGTGAGTTTTCTCATCTCAGTTGTGAGTTGTCTCATCTCAGTTGTGAGTTGTCTCATCTCAGTTGTGAGTTGTCTCATCTCAGTTGTGAGTTGTCTCATCTCAGTTGTGAGTTTTCTCATCTCAGTTGTGAGTTGTCTCATCTCAGTTGTGAGTTGTTTCATCTCAGTTGTGAGTTGTCTCATCTCAGTTGTGAGTTGTCTCATCTCAGTTGTGAGTTGTCTCATCTCAGTTGTGAGTTTTCTCATCTCAGTTGTGAGTTGTCTCATCTCAGTTGTGAGTTGTCTCATCTCAGTTGTGAGTTGTCTCATCTCAGTTGTGAGTTGTCTCATCTCAGTTGTGAGTTTTCTCATCTCAGTTGTGAGTTGTCTCATCTCAGTTGTGAGTTGTTTCATCTCAGTTGTGAGTTGTTTCATCTCAGTTGTGAGTTGTCTCATCTCAGTTGTGAGTTGTCTCATCTCAGTTGTGAGTTGTCTCATCTCAGTTGTGAGTTGTTTCATCTCAGTTGTGAGTTGTTTCATCTCAGTTGTGAGTTGTCTCATCTCAGTTGTGAGTTGTCTCATCTCAGTTGTGAGTTGTCTCATCTCAGTTGTGAGTTGTCTCATCTCAGTTGTGAGTTGTCTCATCTCAGTTGTGAGTTGTTTCATCTCAGTTGTGAGTTGTTTCATCTCAGTTGTGAGTTGTTTCATCTCAGTTGTGAGTTGTCTCATCTCAGTTGTGAGTTGTCTCATCTCAGTTGTGAGTTGTCTCATCTCAGTTGTGAGTTGTCTCATCTCAGTTGTGAGTTGTCTCATCTCAGTTGTGAGTTGTCTCATCTCAGTTGTGAGTTTTCTCATCTCAGTTGTGAGTTGTCTCATCTCAGTTGTGAGTTGTCTCATCTCAGTTGTGAGTTGTCTCATCTCAGTTGTGAGTTGTCTCATCTCAGTTGTGAGTTGTCTCATCTCAGTTGTGAGTTGTCTCATCTCAGTTGTGAGTTGTCTCATCTCAGTTGTGAGTTGTCTCATCTCAGTTGTGAGTTGTCTCATCTCAGTTGTGAGTTTTCTCATCTCAGTTGTGAGTTGTCTCATCTCAGTTGTGAGTTGTCTCATCTCAGTTGTGAGTTGTCTCATCTCAGTTTTGAGTTGTCTCATCTCTTTTTGCTTCACTTTCAGAGTGTATGATGACCAGTCAAGAGACTTGCGACTCCATTTGGTGAGTGCCAAGAATTACCAGATAATTTCGTAAAATGATTAAACTGCTTACACGGAGCAAAAGGAATACTTCTTTTTCCTGTTGTTAATACATGAGTAGAAATATGTTTGTCTATCATCAGTGCATTAATTGGTGCTGTGAGGGGAACTCAATGAGAAGTTAAGGGAAGTGTTCTGTTTCATTTTTATAAGCTTTTGTATCAAATTTTTGTCCCAATTTATTGCTTAATGTGTCTTCATAACATCTCTAAATGATGAATGTTGAATAGCAGTGTAACCAGTTACCATTTAGCTCCATTATTGCTAGTTTCTTAAATTAAATTTAGTTAAGGGTAAATGTGTACTGTACACAATGGAATAAACAATAGGAATATAGATATGATAATTCTCTAAGATTCACTTTAGTTATTAAATTAGAGGCGCTTATAGTCTCTTAACCATTGCAAAATAAAACACTGACTACATATCTATTAAATGTATATCAGAAACAAAAAAATATTATTGAAATCTTATTACTATTTAGTTCAAAACTTTGATACCGAAGAACAATTATAATCCAATGGAAACTAGCAGTTAAATATTTAATAAATAAAAAATAGCAATTCGGTGGTAATTTTCTCCTATCAAATAAGTTACAATGAATAAATAAATTACTGAAAAAAAAAATTATCAAAATGATTTATAATAAATAAGTTTTCAATAAACAAGTTATTGTAACTTATTTGTTACAGATAATTACCATTGAATTCTGCACATTTATTTACTATATATTCAAATTTTGTTATAGTTGTTCTTTGGTATCAAAATTTGAATTAAATAATTGTAAGATAGAAATCTTTAATGAGGAGGATGCTTAAATATAAAAAGGAAGTGTTACTAACGAGTTAACAGTATAATATAATACATGTATATAACACAAATCATATTATTATTTTATGACAATGAGATGAGGACTCTGCATATAGTCATCTAACTCACTGATGCATAGCTTCAAAGATTTAGGAGATAGAAAATGACAGCATTCAAAAATCGAGAATAATAATTTATAATTTTCCTCCGGTTCAGAAAAATGAACAACAAGCAACTGTTCAACAAGCAACTGTTCAACTAGCAACTGAACAACATGCAACTGAACAACAAGCAACTGAACATCAAGCAACTGAACATCAAGCATCCAAGCGCAAACGATCATCAGATTTTGCTGGGACGTCAGAAAAAGTTCATAAAGTGCCTAAGAATTTGTAACAAAGTGAAGCTACTTTCTAAGATTTCCTAAATCTGTTAATAAATGACTGCATATTATTTGACTACTGCTAATGTACTTAAATTTTGAATTGATTTGAAAATGAAAAACTCTATGACTGTACATAATGTAATATTTTATTATAATGTTGGGCTTATTGCATTAATCAATACTAATGAAATAGAATACTAGTTTGATTAACTAATTTTAGAGTTTGATTAACTAATTTACAGTTTGATTAACTAATTTTAGAGTTTGATTAACTAATTTTAGAGTTTGATTAACTAATTTTAGAGTTTGATTAACTAATTTACAGTTTGATTAATTAATTTTAGAGTTTGATTAACTAATTTACAGTTTGATTAACTAATTTTAGAGTTTGATTAACTAATGTTAGAGTTTGATTAACTAATGTTAGATTTTGATTAACTAATTTACAGTTTGATTAATTAATTTTAGAGTTTGATTAACTAATTTACAGTTTGATTAACTAATTTTAGAGTTTGATTAACTAATTTTAGAGTTTGATTAACTAATTTTAGAGTTTGATTAACTAATGTTAGATTTTGATTAACTAATTTACAGTTTGATTAACTAATTTACAGTTTGATTAACTAATTTACAGTTTGATTAATTAATTTTAGAGTTTGATTAACTAATTTACAGTTTGATTAACTAATTTTAGAGTTTGATTAACTAATTTTAGAGTTTGATTAACTAATTTACAGTTTGATTAACTAATTTTAGAGTTTGATTAACTAATTTTAGAGTTTGATTAACTAATTTTAGAGTTTGATTAACTAATTATAGAGTTTGATTAACTAATTTTAGAGTTTGATTAACTAATTTTAGAGTTTGATTAACTAATTTTAGAGTTTGATTAACTAATTTTAGAGTTTGATTAACTAATGTTAGAGTTTGATTAACTAATTTTAGAGCTTGATTAACTAATTTTAGAGTTTGATTAACTAATTTTAGAGTTTGATTATCATTGAAAAATATATAAGTTTCGAAGTCATGTTATTAGAGGTAGTATCATATTTTCTATTGATACCCTCATTAATTAAACTTTAGTAAAATTCTTTATTTATCTTGAATACTTAACTAATTAGTTAGTAGTGCTTCATTAGATTAGCCATCTAAGACTTTATACTTTTTGATCACATTACCAATGCAGGCGAAAAGAGAATTTCATCTCCTAGCAATGTTTTGCTATTTAGTACTAACTACTGAAAAGAATAAGGTATAGAAGATGAAGTAATGGATAACTTAAAGTATTTAAATCCCTTTAATTTTCAAGCAGAAGTTCACTTCGTAACTGGCAACTAATTTCTTACTTCCATTATTTTTCTTAAAATAAAGATATCTAACTTTTATTTTCAAATATATTATTCTTATTTACTCTTATTTCATTTTCCAAATTTTACTTTAAATTCCACGCATTAAATATTCGTCTTGAAGTCGAATATTCAAAGTTCAGTTAAGTCATAATTTCCCCTCCTCCAAACGAGTTCTAAATCGAGTCAAAACATTTAATCAATAAATTTCAGAATGTTTGTTAGAATGTATAGAATTTATTTAGAATAAAAAAGAATTTACTATTATAAACAGGTTTAATGCTTGTCATTCAAACATTTACTAAATACTCAGCTTGATCCTTTATGAAGAATTATTAAAACACAATTCATGACAAAAAAGTGAATTATTAAAAATCCCATTCGGGCGAAATTTATTTATTTCTTTTCCACTATATGGATTTACCAATTAATATATTGAATTGCAAACAAAACAATCCAAGAGATGACTGACTACCAAAACCAAATTGATATTCTAATTTATATTTGTGAATCTCCGTCCAGAGTCACACAGAAAAAAATTATGAACTCTTTCTGCTATGTAGCGTTTTCAGTGAAAACTTTTAAGGGTAAGTGATGTAGATACATGCCATGGGCGTTATAGATTGTTTTGAAGTATAAATTATTGTATATTGCTAATCTAACCCTAACAGAGGAATATATCTATAGTTTTCTCATTACCTTATAAAGTTATAGTGAGATGCTATACATAGTTTATTCAAGCTGTTACCACTTTATATATTTAATTACAGGATAAATTTTCCAAAGGTAACTATTGTTAGTATACCGTCCTCAGATAGGAACAATCCTCTTTCATGAACGAATTAAAAGTTCGTAGTAGAGGAGTTCCACTGTATTTGCAAATACCCTCATCTACATCTATTTTTCACTGGAGAGAAATTCCCAATTGATTAAGAATATTGATACCAATCATTCATGATGTTGAAAGCTACTTACCAATTCTTTGCAACAGTGTATCTAATTCAGTGCCAGATGCATAAGGAAGTGCAGCATCAGGCACTAAATAATGCCTATTATACTCACTTGGGCACAAAAAGTTTCCGAGTAGAGACTGCATCAGTCAGTTTTTTTTATCATCATGCACATTTTAGTACCTAGTGTACTTTTTAGTACCTAGGGCTTAAAAGTCATGACGTCAATGAAATACTGTACTGCAAGTGATAATAGATAAATATTAGTGTGAATTCAAGAAAAAAATAGAAGACTTGTAGATAATGTACAAGTCTTTTTCATTCCCCTTTGGACCACAGGACGTACTACACTAAGACTAGCGCACTGACAACTTCAGAATTACATCATTGCTGAAAATGATAGTGCTTTTGATAATGTGCTGTTTTGAAATGATAACATTCAACGCTGATGCAGTTATTTTGGAAATATCAATGTATATTTTGATAGTTATAGTAGGAGTCATGAATTAAATAGTTAGAAGGATACTCGCACTTGAAAATGGCGTGAAAGTGTGACGTCACCTGGTATACAGATATTCGCATCTGAAATATTTGGTTATAGATTTTCATGAATTAACTTTTGATTGCTTGGTCAAATATATAATTAATTACATCGTAAATGTTAACATATAATTATATATATACCTAATACTGAAATCATTTATTAAATTTAGCTCAGATCATGAATTAAATAGTTAAACTATTTGGATCTTGTAAAGATCATGCACCCCATATGTTATTGGGGTGCATGATCTTTACAAGCTTTTCACTGGGGTGCATGATCTTTACAAGCTTTTTACTGGGGTGCATGATCTTTACAAGCTTTTTACTGGGGTGCATGATCTTTACAAGTTTTTTTTTAATATTGCAATTTACTAAAAAAAATTTCAAACAATAATGATTTATTATGACTGTAGCTGAATCGCTGTTCATAAGGGGAAGAACCATTTCTTGAAATACTTTGTGAGCCATCTTTGAAAGGTATAAACGATGATATTAAACTCCAATATATATAACACCCATTGTTGTATCACAGATACAGAAGCCCTCTTGGGTGCATGATCTTAACAAGTTTTTTACTGGGGTGCATGATCTTAACAAGCTTTTTACTGGGGTGCATGATCTTAACAAGCTTTTTACTGGGGTGCATGATCTATACACGGTTATACTGGGGTGCATGATCTTAAGAAGATCAACCAACTATTTAACTCATGGCTCAGATGATAATCAATAATAATTGGATTTGAGTTGACTACGATCGATTGTGTATTCCTCCAACAATGATTGAAATTGCAGAACTAGAGAGGGTAAATTATTATATAAAAATGTAGGTATATGAACTATTTATCACGATAAAATTGATAAGGTGAAATATATATAATTAATATTTGTCGGCGGATTTCTTCAATTAAGGAATGAATGAAAATCATAGATCACTAATTTTTTATTGTGGTTTATAATATATATATCCTCAAAAACTGCAAGTAGCGTTCAAAAAAATAAAATGGTGAATTTCCATGATACAAATACAATTTTAACAAAAATAATAATAATACATATTGTCATAGTTAAATTATAATAATATTAATGAATTAGTTTGGAGAACTTGTTAAGTGTCTTTCTTTTATCTTGAATTATCTTTCTATTTAAACATTTTATACGAAAGTAAATCCTACACCTCATATAAAATTGGACAACCTCTTTGGGAACTTTACATTTGAAGTTTGTGCAGTCTGCATTGCTTGAGGTTTCTGTTGCATGATATCCTTCACAGGTGGAATCTGTTGGTATATCAATAATTAGAAACTGCAACTTGAGAAACAAAAATTTAAAGCATAGGTAATTAATATTATTTTGATAAAGAAGTGAGGACAGTAACATTGCCTCTGATAATGCACTTGCTGTAGTAGCTAGATATCACTTTTTGGCCAACTTGACTTTTTGAATGTCAGAGTAGCTATATAATTTGAAAAGAGCAAAGCTACTTACCAATCTGCAGCTGTGCTGTATCCCACGCAGCATTTAGTTTGGGCTGGAACTCTTCTTCTGTAACAAGAATTATTTTTCTAAAATTTTATATACCTATTTGCTTGTCTACATCGGATTAAGATAACAATCTGAAGAAATTAGTTATATTAATCACAGAAGTCATATAGAAACGTAGATTGATGTGTAAGTATCAAATGTCTAGTAGGTATCAGGAATATCTCATGATATATATATATTCACCAACTGGATCTACTGGAGTATATGCCCCCAGGAAAAGCTAAGAATATATATTTATAGTCAATAATAAGAACAAATATAATGTCACAATAAAAGTTTAAATTAATTTGAAGTAAAAATTAAATAATCCAAACAGAGAATAGAAGTCATAACTATGGTCTTTGATTTAGCTAGAAAAAAATCAAGTAAATTGATGCTGTAGCTACTGATGAAAGTATAAGAAAAATAGGATGCCTCTTACACAACTTGAAATTATTTAAAGATCGGACTCCCAGTACCGACAACACTAAAAAGCAATTTTTGAAGAAAAAAAATCAAAATTCCAAATTATACTTCACCTCTGGCAACAAAATATGCAAAATTGTGTGAAATTTGTATACTATTACTCCACAATTTTTTTATAAGAATGCCAAATAGTTGCTATCTTTTGAAATAACAGAGTTGAATGAAATTTCACACAAAATAGATAGCTATGCATTTGTATGTAGCTAATAAGAACAACAAGCAATCAACATGTAAAAGGCTCAATTGAATATCCTATAACATAATGAATTCACTGAAAGGGCAGTGTTTTTGAGCCTTTCAACTCCTCATGGAGAGAAACATCTAATTATCTCCTATGTTGCAATGTTAATTTGGAGAGTATTTTTTAATAATTGCTTATTTTAGAGAAAAATTGGTTATTTTTGGAGCTTGTGAGAGAAATGGAGAGTCTGAGAGCCACACTCTTTTACTTGGGTATTACCATACTTTATTACTTGGTCCAGGCTCCAATCATATTCAGAATTTCTGACTAAGGCCACTCTGCATAAGACCTCCTGACTCTCAGAGACTTAAATTGATATAGAATTACCTACTCTCAGCAGCTTATTCAGAATCAGGTACAGCTAAATTAATGGTAACATAAGAATTAATTCAAAATCTCCCTCAGCTAAATTAATGGTAACATTGGATTTAATTCAAAAACTCTCTCAAAGGTCTCAGAGGACAGTCTTGGGAAAATGTTCCATATTCTGCAGTTTGAAAGTTGGAACTAAAAGTAGGTAGGTACCTTCCGTACCTAGCCTAGAATGGTAATTTACACTTATATACATAATAAAATCATAATGGCAACTAAAACTCACAAAGTTTAGTGGAGGAATCATGGAATGTTGTGGAGCAAGACCAGCATTTTGAGTGACAGATGAGGGAAGAGAAGCTGAAGGTATGAGCAAGGTAGGAACTGCATCTTCTTCAATTGATTTTAGTTGGGCAGGCACAGAGATATTTAAAAGTTCATACTTCAAATTTCGTTTCAACTTTCTGTTTCAAAATGAAGAGAGCGCACATGAGCATTATCTGTATTTAGGCGGTAGGACTATTTACCGAATGGAACCGAATGGAATCTAATAGAACCTAATGGAACCTAATGGAACCTAATGGAACTTAATGGAACCTAATGGAACCTAATGGAACCGAATGGAACCGAATGGAACCGAATGGAACCTAATGGAACCTAATGGAACTTAATGGAACTTAATGGAACCTAATGGAACCTAATGGAACCTAATGGAACCGAATGGAACCGAATGGAAACTAATGGAACCTAATGGAACCTAATGGAACCTAGTGGAACCTAATGGAACCTAATGGAGCCTAATGGAACCTAATGGAGCCTAATGGAACCTGATGGAACCTAATGGAACCTGATGGAACCTGATGGAACTTAATGGAACCGAATGGAACCGAATGGAACCTAATGGAACCTAATGGAGCCTAATGGAACCTAATGGAACCTAATGGAGCCTAATGGATCCTAATGGAACCTAATGGAGCCTAATGGAACCTAATGGAATACCGAATGGAGTCCTACCCTTGATCCTACCCACCTCTATTCGGCTAAAAATAACTTCCATTCGGTTCTATTCGGTAAATACCTAGTCCTGGGACTATATATTTAACGAATGGAAGTTATTTTCCCCCAAATAGAGGTGGGAAGGTTCCATCAGATTCCATTAGGTTCCATTAGGTTCCACTAGGTTCCATTAGGTTCCATTCGGTAAATAGTCCTACCCTATTTAGGTACTTTGTCACTGCGTCGACACTTCGCTATCCATTGTCTCTTTAGCTCAATATCTTTTGGAAATTTAGAAAAATTAACACTACCTAGACTGTTTACTTTCTTTTTGAGAACAATCAAATACATTGCATTGAATAGGCATTATAGCTGACTAGTTAGATATAGACTCAAAGTAAACAATGCAAGATCCTTGAAATCCGAAATCGTATTCCGAGTGACGTCACCTTCTTTTTGTTTGTCGGTATTTCTGTGGAGTGCGAGTATCCTTCTAACTATTTAATACATGGTAGGAGTATTAGAACGTACTTTTTTTTATAGAATTGTGACTATTTTAAATTATTGATCACCAAGTTTATGTCACACTTGAATAAAATCGTTTATTTCGTGGATATTTTTGAGTTGTGAAACTGCATTGTTTTTTTTATCTCCACCATGGGGGGGGGGGGGGTGTCCTTGGGCCCCGAACTGTTGTAATTTGGATTATGTATTGTCTTTTTCTAAAGTTACTATATAGGAGCTTTAGTGAATAGCGCTAGGGTTATGCTCTTAAACTAGGAGGGCTTTGACTTTGTGTTAGGTAGACTCGTATGCTCATTTACTATTACCTCTTCATTTTCCTCTTCCATCCGTGAGTGCAGACACTGGTGCTTGTGTTCTTTTTCGTCATATTCCTTAATTGGTAATGTGATCTTTTGGTTTACTTCAGATTTACCCTAAACTGATCATCTAGTGTTAATTCAGAACACTATAATTACTTTTACTCAAGTCATCAGGTGTAGCTTATATTCTCTGACTTCATAAGCGAACACCTAGCTTGGTCTTATTTCAAGGATGTAATACAATAAAACTACTAAATGATAACTCTAAAAGACTGTACTTCTACACAAGTTACTACACAAAGTTGATGTCTATTATTTCTTAGATGCTGGTTCGACCGGCTCTACTTGCGAACTCTGATTAGAAGATGTTTACTGAACGGTGGCTACTTGCTAACTATGATCAGAAGATGTTTTCTGAACGGTGGAATGAACTAACTCGTTCATTCTACAAAGCTTACATTTACAGGGTCGTGCAGCTAAATTGGGACTAACATGACTTTTTTAAAATTCGCTATTTTGAAAGGCAAATAAAGATTAAATGTAATTTTTACTTGTATTTATTTGTTCGTTATTGTCTACAGAACAAAATCATTCTATGTGACTACCCTTTGCGTCAATAATTTGGGAGATTCTCGAGCGAAACCGTGAACAACTCCTTTTTACATCCTCGGGGTCAAGATTACAAAATGCCCGACGAATGGCGGCCTTCAGAGAGTTGACACTTGGATGTGAAGTTACGTTAGACTCTCCCTCAATGACGCCAAACAGCCAATAGTCACAAACATTCAGATCTGTGGAGCTGCTGGGCCAAATATCCTTCGGGACCATCAAAGGAAGATTCTCCTTCAGGAAATCCTGAACTTTCTTTGCTCCATGCGCGGGCGCAGAGTCTTGAACGAGTATCACTTTGAAGGGGTCGTAGTTCCTACGTATCCACGGCATCAAAACATCTTTTAGAATTTTCAAGTACTCCGCTGTGTTGATTTTAAGGCCCGCTTCGATGAAATGAGGAGGCATCACCTTACCATCACTTGCGACGGCTGCAAAAACCATCACAGAAGCGGGATTTTTAATCTGCATCACAGGAGGAACTTCTGAACAATCGGAGGCAACTACCCGAGTGTTCTGGCGATTTGCAAGCTCATCAACAACGAAATTTTTCTCGTCAACAAAAACGCGGACATGTTCTCCTTTGTGTTTCAGATGGTTCAGAAGCTTTGGGCATCTTTCAGCTCTGAGGGCTCTGGAGCGGGTAATTAGGAGGTTACGGACTCTCCTTACATATGACTTCATACTTCATCTTCCTTGACTGCCCTGCTGATGGTGCTACGGCTCACGCTGCGCTTTTGTGCCAGTTTTGAAATCGGCTGGCTTGGGTCTGACTTCAACGTCCTTTTCAGCCCAGCAAAGAATCTTTTGGTTTTCTTTCGATCACTGCGGGGACTGTGTCGACTTCTCTGAACCTTACCCTCGGCATCAAAAGCAGCAACAACTCGATAATAGCTCTTAATAATGTCTGAAGCAGAGTTCCCGGCACGTCTCATTTCACATATGGTCGTTCTTCGCACTAATTCCGCCATATTTAGCTGCACGACCCTGTATAGTGGCATACCAATGACATACTAACTTTATCAAATCATTACATCACAGTAAGTGAGAGAGTTTTTTATTCACAGAGTAGCTTTTCCGATTCCATGAACATTATCAATGATTGGTGGTAGGTAAAATTTTTCAGGTAGCCACTTTTCTTTCTGACTGCTTCTTTCTTCCAGTCCCTTGTACTTAATTTCCTAAGACATCAGCAATATGACATTTGGTTCCGAAACAGACCTTAACCCTCTTACTAATTTTTTGTTTTATTTTAATGAGAAATATGCTAAGGAATAGCTATATATTAATTATAGGGTATTAATTATTGAAATAGTTTAATTTTTTTTTCTTCAAGGATATTACATTTTAAATTTTATGAAGCTAGAAGTTGAATAAAGATAAACTGGAGGAGCTAATACAAGGCATTTTTTTAACCTTATTGGGCACTTTAATTTAACAAATTTAATGCTCACGTAAATATTAATTTCACTTAGAATTTAGAATAACATTTTACTAGTCAAATAGTTTACAAATAATATGTTTTAACATACAAACATCGTGCAGGAACATACAAACATCGTAAAGGAACATGCAAACATCGTGCAGGAACATACAAACATCGTAAAGGAACATACAAACATCGTGCAGGAGAATACAAACATCGTAAAGAAACATGCAAACATCGTAAAGGAACATACAAACATCGTAAAGGAACATACAAACATCGTGCAGGAGAACACAAACATCGTGCAGGAGAATACAAACATCGTAAAGGAACATACAAACATCGTGCAGGAGAATACAAACATCGTAAAGGAACATACAAACATCGTGCAGGAGAATACAAACATCGTAAAGGAACATACAAACATCGTAAAGGAACATACAAACTTCGTGCAGGAGAATACAAACATCGTGCAGGAACATACAAACATCGTAAAGGAACATACAAACATCGTGCAGGAGAATACAAACATCGTGCAGGAACATACAAACATCGTAAAGGAACATACAAACATCGTGCAGGAGAACACAAACATCGTGCAGGAACATACAAACATCGTAAAGGAACATACAAACATCGTGCAGGAGAATACAAACATCGTAAAGGAACATACAAAAAACGTAAAGGAATATACAAACATCGTAAACGAACATACAAACATCGTAAAGGAACAAACAAAAAACGTAAAGGAACATGCAAACAACGTAAAGGAACATACAAACATCGTAAAGGAACAAACAAAAAACGTAAAGGAACATGCAAACAATGTAAAGGAACATACAAACATCGTAAAGGAACATACAAAAAACGTAAAGGAACATGCAAACATCGTAAAGGAACATACAAACATCGTGCAGGAGAATACAAACATCGTAAAGGAACATACAAACATCGTAAAGGAATATACAAAAAACGTAAAGGAACATGCAAACATCGTAAAGGAACATACAAACAACGTAAAGGAACATACAAACATCGTAAAGGAATATACAAAAAACGTAAAGGAACATGCAAACATCGTAAAGGAACATACAAACATCGTAAAGGAACATACAAACATCGTAAAGGAACATACAAACAACGTAAAGGAACATACAAACATCGTAAAGGAATATACAAAAAACGTAAAGGAACATACAAACATCGTAAAGGAACATACAAACATCGTAAAGGAACATACAAACATCGTAAAGGAACATACAAACATCGTAAAGGAACAAACAAAAAACGTAAAGGAACATACAAACATCGTAAAGGAACAAACAAAAAACGTAAAGGAACATGCAAACATCGTAAAGGAACATACAAACATCGTAAAGGAATATACAAAAAACGTAAAGGAACATGCAAACATCGTAAAGGAACATACAAACATCGTAAAGGAACATACAAAAAACGTAAAGGAATATACAAACATCGTAAACGAACATACAAACATCGTAAAGGAACAAACAAAAAACGTAAAGGAACATGCAAACAACGTAAAGGAACATACAAACATCGTAAAGGAACAAACAAAAAACGTAAAGGAACATGCAAACAACGTAAAGGAACATACAAACATCGTAAAGGAACATACAAAAAACGTAAAGGAACATGCAAACATCGTAAAGGAACATACAAACATCGTGCAGGAGAATACAAACATCGTAAAGGAACATACAAACATCGTAAAGGAATATACAAAAAACGTAAAGGAACATGCAAACATCGTAAAGGAACATACAAACAACGTAAAGGAACATACAAACATCGTAAAGGAATATACAAAAAACGTAAAGGAACATGCAAACATCGTAAAGGAATATACAAAAAACGTAAAGGAACATGCAAACATCGTAAAGGAACATACAAACATCGTAAAGGAACATACAAACATCGTAAAGGAACATACAAACAACGTAAAGGAACATACAAACATCGTAAAGGAATATACAAAAAACGTAAAGGAACATACAAACATCGTAAAGGAACATACAAACATCGTAAAGGAACATACAAACATCGTAAAGGAACATACAAACATCGTAAAGGAACAAACAAAAAACGTAAAGGAACATACAAACATCGTAAAGGAACAAACAAAAAACGTAAAGGAACATGCAAACATCGTAAAGGAACATACAAACATCGTAAAGGAATATACAAAAAACGTAAAGGAACATGCAAACATCGTAAAGGAACATACAAACATCGTAAAGGAACATACAAACATCGTGCAGGAGAATACAAACATCGTGCAGGAACATACAAACATCGTAAAGGAACATACAAACATCGTGCAGGAGAACACAAACATCGTGCAGGAACATACAAACATCGTAAAGGAACATACAAACATCGTGCAGGAGAATACAAACATCGTAAAGGAACATACAAAAAACGTAAAGGAACATACAAACAACGTAAAGGAACATACAAACATCGTAAAGGAATATACAAAAAACGTAAAGGAACATACAAACATCGTAAAGGAACATACAAACATCGTAAAGGAACATACAAACATCGTAAAGGAACATACAAACATCGTAAAGGAACATACAAACATCGTAAAGGAGCAAACAAAAAACGTAAAGGAACATGCAAACATCGTAAAGGAACATACTAACATCGTGAAGGAATATACAAAAAACGTAAAGGAACATGCAAACATCGTAAAGGAACATACAAACATCGTAAAGGAACATACAAACATCGTAAAGGAACATACAAACATCGTAAAGGAACAAACAAAAAACGTAAAGAAACATACAAACATCGTAAAGGAACAAACAAAAAACGTAAAGGAACATACAAACATCGTAAAGGAACAAACAAAAAACGTAAAGGAACTTACAAACATCGTAAAGGAACAAACAAAAAACGTAAAGGAACATGCAAACATCGTAAAGGAACATACAAACATCGTAAAGGAATATACAAAAAACGTAAAGGAACATGCAAACATCGTAAAAGAACATACAAACATCGTAAAGGAACATACAAACATCGTAAAGGAACATACAAACATCGTAAAGGAACAAACAAAAAACGTAAAGAAACATACAAACATCGTAAAGGAACAAACAAAAAACGTAAAGGAACATACAAACAACGTAAAGGAGCATACAAACAACGTAAAGGAACATACAAACATTGTAAAGGAACATACAAACATCGTAAAGGAACATACAAACAACGTAAAGGAACATACAAACATCGTAAAGGAACATGCAAACAACGTAAAGGAACATACAAACATTGTAAAGGAACATACAAACATCGTAAAGGAACATACAAACAACGTAAAGGAACATACAAACATCGTAAAGGAACATACAAACAACGTAAAGGAACATACAAACATCGTAAAGGAGCTACAAACATCGTAAAGGAGCAGACATAATATTTTACTGCCTCGCCATTTTTACGATTTTCTCAAGAATGGTTGCAAAACATAGTTTATATTTCTAAATATTTCATTATAGTTTATATATTAGATTCTTGATGAAATTTAACGCTGATTGTGCGTTTGAACGTAATAAACCATCCATTAATATATTGTTACATAACAATTACAGTATAGAATTCCAGTAATGGTTAAATTCAAGTTTTCGATAGGTTTACATATTAATATAGGTATTGCATTATATTACTAGTTATCTTAGGCGTAGCTTGTCGACAAACATTCCATAACCGAAAGGTGTATTTTAAAGCTGCACCTTTACAAACAAACGGGATGCGTAAAGATACCTTATTTCGCGCCTAAAGAAAGGCCTTTATGAAGTTTGTAGCTACGCATGTAGTCACTTATAAATTGTAGAGGACTGAAATTTCGTATGTGACTATATCTTATCAGTACCTGAAGTTGTACCAAACTTGAAGTTTCTGCCATTTGTTGGTTTTTATCAACTTCAAAGTTTATGGGGGAAAAAACAAGTCAATCGCGTTCAGATTGTTTAAATGCTATTTCTTGAAATAATTTTGGGAGATTATTCTATTTATAAACTGTACCGTACCTGACTGTCAGTGACTTCTGTCTCTTGTTCGTCATTCGAATCCTCAGTTTGAATCTCAGAGTGACGTAGAGAGGTCGGGAGGTGCCAGCAGTCAAGAGATCACCACGCTTGTCCTGTGCTCTAACTATCTAGATAAGTTGAGAACATTTTGGAACGATATGGGAAAAGAAAGAAATTTGCAAACGATGGCGACATTATACCGACTATTTTTATTAATCGGTTTAGGTGAGTAAAATTCTTCTTATTTGTTCTCTAACAATTTTAATGCGTACTAATTATTTTATATATACATTTACCATTTCAATATGTACTGAAGAAAATATAAGAATGTTATTTACATAAAATATTTTCCTTTAAAAAGAATTCTTCTGGAATAGATATAAGAAATTAAAAATAATATTATTCATCGGTATATATTCAAATTCGCTTCTTGCATTTGATCCATGAATATAAATTGGTATATTTCTATTTCTTATATTTTAAAATTACAATTGCAGATTTTCGCAAACTCTAAACTTTCAGATGACAGAGAAGTAAATTAAGAAATAATTGATATTATTGATTTATTTATATTTTGCTAGAAAAATGAACTATAATTATAGAGTGTTTGTTTATGAAATTTAAATGACTTGTCCTTTATAATTGGGATTCGCTGTTTTGAAACTTATACATAATTAAAGATATTACATAAGTAATCTTTCTCGCACTGACTATTATTATTATTTATCGGCACATCTATTAATTAATTTCAATAGGAAAGTCATTTATTGATGTAATAGGTCTAGATCAATGCTTATATCGTAATTGATTTCAGTGTATTTATTATTTGTTTAGTTTGTACTTTGTTTAAATTTATTGTACATATTTATTTTTTGCTAGAAAATTTTGCCTGAATATTGAATTAAAAACCTGAGTACATGAATCAGACATTTCGTAATTAAATTTCAAATTGTGTTTTTTATTATGTTTTACATACAGTTTTTAAACAGAACTTTCACATTCATATATCCACTGTAAAAAAGGTATCATTATTCTATTTCAATTCAATTTACTACTTCTTTAACCATTGGAGGTGAAGAAATCTTTCTCTCCCACTGTACTTCTCTCTCTCTCTGCCTATTCTCATTATCCATTCCTTGCCATGCATTGTTCGTACTCCACTGTTTTCCAAGTCTCTTTTGTTCTTCAAACAATTCACAACTGGATATTCTGGGCCTAAATCCATAGAGAGGAAAACCTATAAAAGCACCAAAGGAATTCCTTTTGTCACTACTACTATTTCACTAAATTGAGTTAATCTAATTCTACAAATCTGTAATGTAAAATGTTTCGATAATTACCAAACTTTTAGGTCTTTGATGGTGAACTTTAACTTATAATTAGTGAAATTTATTGAAAAAATTAACTAATTTAGAGATATTTAGTAAGTTACTGAATGAGTGACTGAGGATGAGGGGTGAGGCACGTGAGTGAGACTAAAACACGTGAGTGAGACTAAAACACGTGACTAAGACTAAAACACGTGAGTGAGACTAAAACACGTGACTAAGACTAAAACACGTGAGTGAGACTAAAACACGTGACTGAGACTAAAACACGTGAGTGAGACTAAAACACGTGACTGAGACTAAAACACGTGAGTGAGACTAAAACACGTGAGTGAGACTAAAACACGTGAGTGAGACTAAAACACGTGAGTGAGACTAAAACACGTGAGTGAGACTAAAACACGTGAGTGAGACTAAAACACGTGAGTGAGACTAAAACACGTGAGTGAGACTAAAACACGTGAGTGAGGCTACAAACACGTGAGTGAGACTACAAACACGTGAGTGAGACTAAAACACGTGAGTGAGACTAAAGCACGTGAGTGAGACTAGAAACACGTGAGTGAGACTACAAACACGTGAGTGAGACTATAAACACGTGAGTGAGACTATAAACACGTGAGTGAGACTACAAACACGTGAGTGAGACTACAAACACGTGATTGAGACTACAAACAAGTGAGTGAGACTATAAACACGTGAGTGAGACTATAAACACGTGAGTGAGACTACAAACACGAGAGTGAGACTATAAACACGTGAGTGAGACTACAAACACGTGAGTGAGACTACAAACACGTGAGTCAGACTATAAACACGTGAGTGAGACTACAAACACGTGAGTGAGACTACAAACAAGTGAGTGAAACTATAAACACGTGAGTGAGACTATAAACACGTGAGTGAGACTACAAACACGTGAGTGAGACTATAAACACGTGAGTGAGACTATAAACACGTGAGTGAGACTACAAACACGTGAGTGAGACTACAAACACGTGAGTGAGACTACAAACACGTGAGTGAGACTACAAACACGTGAGTGAGACTACAAACACGTGAGTGAGACTACAAACACGTGAGTGAGACTATAAACACGTGAGTGAGACTATAAACACGTGAGTGAGACTACAAACACGTGAGTGAGACTACAAACACGTGAGTGAGACTATAAACACGTGAGTGAGACTACAAACACGTGAGTGAGACTACAAACACGTGAGTGAGACTACAAACAAGTGAGTGAGACTATAAACACGTGAGTGAGACTATAAACACGTGAGTGAGACTACAAACACGAGAGTGAGACTATAAACACGTGAGTGAGACTACAAACACGTGAGTGAGACTACAAACACGTGAGTCAGACTATAAACACGTGAGTGAGACTACAAACACGTGAGTGAGACTACAAACAAGTGAGTGAAACTATAAACACGTGAGTGAGACTATAAACACGTGAGTGAGACTACAAACACGTGAGTGAGACTATAAACACGTGAGTGAGACTATAAACACGTGAGTGAGACTACAAACACGTGAGTGAGACTACAAACACGTGAGTGAGACTACAAACACGTGAGTGAGACTACAAACACGTGAGTGAGACTACAAACACGTGAGTGAGACTACAATCACGTGAGTGAGACTATAAACACGTGAGTGAGACTATAAACACGTGAGTGAGACTACAAACCCGAGGGTGAGACTATAAACACGTGAGTGAGACTACAAACACGTGAGTGAGACTACAAACACGTGAGTGAGACTACAAAAAAGTGAGTGAAACTATAAACACGTGAGTGAGACTATAAACACGTGAGTGAGACTACAAACACGTGAGTGAGACTATAAACACGTGAGTGAGACTATAAACACGTGAGTGAGACTACAAACACTTGAGTGAGACTACAAACACGTGAGTGAGACTACAAACACGTGAGTGAGACTAGAGTACGTGCGCTACAGGTGAAAGAAGTTATTTCGGTTGATATTATCTTTCTCCTTAATTTCAATTCTATTTCAACTTCCTAGAGTTTAAAAACATTATTGTGAATTTATCATCAATCTGTCTAATTATTATTCGAATCTGGCAATCTATGAATATTTTATGTTGCTTTTTAAAGTTTATAAGTTTTCTTGTCAGTTATTATATAAAATGTTGAATGGTAAGATTTCATATGAAGATCATTATTGGTTGATATACATAGGTATAGGAGTATTAAATAGGAGTATTGGTATAGGAGTATTAAATAGGAGTATTGGTATAGGAGTATTATATAGGAGTATTGGTATAGGAGTATTAAATAGGAGTATTGGTATAGGAGTATTAAATAGGAGTATTGGTATAGGAGTATTAAATAGGAGTATTGGTATAGGAGTATTAAATTCCTGTACATTTAAACTAAAGTGATATTATTTAAATGTGAAATACATCACCAACACTTCTTTTAGAATAAATCTAATTCCCGGAATTCAATATCGGAATCTGGCCGATAAATTGCAACGGAATAGCGGCGGTGCTGTGGGTTGCATCCTTTCTGCCCAATCTAAACACTGAAAGCCATTTCCAAATCTCATTAGTTATAATGAGTCTAATTAGAATGTTGGAGTTTCATGTGAATGCTGCGTACTGCTCTTTGTAGTTCTCTGATGAAATGATTCTAAAGTTTCTGTGCTCTGGTAGAAGAAAGGCTCTACAATTTGGCTATGATTGTTTGCACTCACTAATCAATTGCTCTCATCAAACTATTCTAGGATTTTTTTCCATTTTGAAGATTTTTTCAACTTACAAGATGATTTCTTCCCAGGATTTTTCAAACTTTTGAGAATAAAATTTCATTTGAAATATTTTTTAAAAGAAAGATCAAACTGAAATCGGCAACAAATTTTTAAAAAGTTCCGTTTAAACATTCAAGTTTTAATTCATTGTGTAATAGTTACATGTACATGCAATTTAACTTTGCACGCGGTCATACATATGATATATATTCTAATCCTTAATTAATAAGATTAATTAATAATGAATTAAGAACTTCTAGTCATTAATTAATTAACAGAAGTTTAAATTAAGATATGTATTTTTTTATTTAATTTATGGAATAATTAATTCAAACCAGGATATTAAGTAAGCCAATGAAGTAACATACACCATCACTATTATGCAATACATACTCATAGCTTTTTCATCACGATAGTGGAAGCAAGAGGTGTTGTGACTACCTTACAACTACAAAATGAACAGAAATAGTCCAGTACTGATATGGTTAAGAACCAAATTTATTGTAATCGGTTATATTTGCACCAAATTTTCCTACAAATTATTTATTTCAATTTGAATCAGTAAAGATAGATCAAGAAATCAATCTGCAGTGAAAATATACTAGAAATTTTTAATATTTAAAAACCCATATAGTGAAGAAGTGATTAAAGAATCATTTCAATCTTAAAAAGTTTCACCAGAGTCAAGCAATTCAATGTGACTATTAACTGTCGGTGTTTCAGTGTTTTTCTTCAGGTAAAATATTCACAGCAGATCTATTTGAAAGGCTTAACTTGCTCCATCAGCCATTACTTCGGGAGAATTATTTACACCTTCCTTCCCAAAGATGAAATGAATCCTTTGAAGAAAATGTCAGAGTGAAACCAAGACCTGTCCGTTCAATGATGTGCAACATTACTTGTATAAAAGATATTTCTTATGATGATCACATGCAAGCATTAAAGACTTGACTGTAAGTTGAATTTAACGATATGGATAGATCTCTCCTTAAGATAATTAATATTCGGGTTCTACTTAATTTTGGAGACTGAAAGCTACCGTTACACACAGCAAGTGAGAAGAAATGACATTTTTGTTGGTTGTACACTGCACGAATTTAGTTTTCTGTTTGAGAGATAAAGTCTTTGCGCTTATCTTCAGCAATTTCTTCGGCTGCAGAAAAATAAGTTCCGCTCATGAATAGTAATGAAGAACAAGTTAGGATAGCAACCGTAAAAGAGAATGTCCGGTAACATACAATGTGCAGCTACCGAAACCTAAATGTAAACATGCAGTTATACAATTTTCTTGCCACCATTCCTTTTACAGAATTTTGTTATCAATATAGATATATAATGTTTTTCATTGATATAAAACAACTTTCAAGTCTTTTATTACTTTGGTTGAGATAATTTCATTTTTAAGCCTTTTAAAACTTTAATTAATTTTTAATAAAAAATATATTGATAAATATTCAATTATGTTAAATTATACGAAGAAAATCTCTTTCGTAAGATTATAATAATTTTCGTATTTTTATGACTTTGAATTAGAAATTTTACTGCTACAAAAAGTACACAGAGAAAAAAGTTTACTCATATTTAATGGGTCAACAATTTATGCTTTGAATTAATTTATTACGTGAGTTGGTTTGACTATATTCATGTTTTCATGTGTGTCAAAACAACTATGACGTGTGTGTCACCAAACATAGTTAATTCAAATCATTTTATGGATTGAATCAACTTACTATGAGAGTTGGAGTTACATATTGGGAGTTTGAACATATGTTAAAACAACTAGGACATAGTGTGTTGAAGTAACTCACAAAGATTGTCAATTCAATGTATCTGGTGTATGAATTAACTTACTATGAGAGTTGACGCTACTTTTTTGAAGTTAAGGTGCGAGTTAAATCAACTATGACATAGTGTGTTATAGTAACCCACAAAGACTGTTAATCCAATGTATTCTGCAGTGTATGAATTAACTTACTATGAGAGTTGGCGCTACTTTTTTGTAAGTTTAGGTGTGAGTTAAAACAGCTATGACATAGTGTGATAATGTAACCCACAAAGACTGTTAATCTTATTTATCTGGTGTATAAATTAACTTACTATGAGAGTTAGTGCTACTTTTTTCTTTAAGATTATGTGCGAGTTCAATCAAATGAGTAAGTGGCAACTTATGCTTTCCTCAAAGCTAATTTATTCGCATAACACTTTTCAGTTCAAATCTTGTTTCAAGTGTGTTACGTGTTGAATGTGAACGCTCCTCAATACCATTTTAGTTTAAGTGCAAACAATAGCGTTATATGCCTTTAATATTATTATCGCTGCCGATCGATTATTAATTATTTCCATTAATAAATTGATAAATGTCTGCCTAAATATTCTAAAATATTTGTGATTGATAGTTTGGTGGCTTTATATAGGTAGTTATTTGAAGAGCTGATTATCAGTATATAACTTTTATATAATAATGAATTTTGATTACTGCCTTCCAGTTTTAAACTGATATCCAAACTAATTTTCCTAAATTATTATATGTTAACTTATTTAAGCATCATACCTACCTAGCTGTTTTTATTTTTTCAGTGTCAATACCTTCTACATGGGGTACGGTCAAGAGCCCCCCCGGTCAAGAGCCCTTCCAGTCATGAGCCCCCCGGTCACGAGCCCCACCGGTCATGAGCCCCCCTAGGTCATGAGCCCCCCCGGTCACGAGCCCCCCCTCCCTGTTTTTTCCTCCCTTATTTACCTAGTTAAACAAATGAAGAATTACTTAGATAGAAATAACTGAGAGTTACTAATGTAGTTTGTTGTATCCGCTAGTTTGTTGTACTGCATAATTCATGATTGTTTAATGATCTGGCAGGGGGGTTTGGGGGCGGCACGCCCCCCGATATACATAAATTTTATGTCTATTCAGTAATGAACTACAAAAGTGTCAATAAGGATTAAATAGTATAGGTAAATAAGGATTTAAAAACAGGGGGGCTCATGACCGGGAGGGCTCATGACCGGGGGGACTCTTGACCGGGGAGGCTTATGACCTAGGGGGGCTCATGACCGGGTGGGCTCATGACCGGGGGGGCTTATGACCTACACCCCTGCTACATAGGCTAGGCAGTTACTGCGCTGTCCTCAGAATAGGGTAAGTTCCAAATTATCAGGCGATTTCAAATTTTCGGTCACGTATGAAATATAGTATATAGCTACCTAATAGCTAATTAAAATAAAAGTTAATTTAATATAGTTTTTCTTACGCGACCGAAAATGTGGAGCCGTCCGATATTTCGGAACTTATCCTAGTATCTTAAGTAAAGTGGTCTGATAATCTATATATTTTAAAACTAGTTGGTGTACCTATAGGTAGGGTTACACAGCCAAATTCGGTTCTTTAATTTCTAATTGTGACCCTATTAAGAGAGTCTCAAAATCATTCTGAAATTAGTTTAGCTATATACTGAATTGTTGAACATCATAATTTAAGCTCAATTTATGATAGGTTCTATTCATTTCACGAGTGCCTTGAAGTCATGATGGTTATTAATGTTTCTGAGATAAGAGACCGCAGTTAGTTAAAGTGCCGCAATTTTCCTACTTGACCCTAGTTTTCTATGACTGGGAGAACTCCATCCAAGGATTTAGCAGGGAGAACTCCAACCAGAGGTGAGCCTTTTGATATATTATACTTTCTTGGTATTTAATTAAAGTCTACATTATGAGTTTATAATGAACAAAATTAGCTAGAAAAATCCATTGCATTTATTAGAGCTAAATTTATACTGCATCTGAAGATTTATAATTAGTTTAACATTTTATATAAATAATTTAATTACCTATATGAAAGAATTCTCAGTTAATAATTCTTTTCATTTCTTTATTAATATATGGTTTTCTATATTTTCTGAATCTACTTTCAGATCTTCATGAAGAATTGATGAAGTAGATCAACGTCATTAACTATCGGAGTCCTCTTCAATTCCTTTGAATGGTTCAGGAACATTTATGCTAGGTCAAAGTAAGTATTTGAAAATATTAGATGATTTCTAAATATGTATTTGCAATATGATTAGCTCTTACTTTTTCATATGCTTTTAGGGATTCCAGACATGAAAAGAATATCGAAGCTGTCGCTATCTCATCACAAAAGGAAAAAGAGTAGGTGATGTTATTGATAATGTATATGAACGATACTGTGAATTTCTATTCAATATATATTGATATACGAATCTCTTATTTCAGGAATTGGCAACCTACAGTCGTGAAAGAAAGTGACGAGAATTCAAATTAAACTTCTAAATAATAAATCTAAAACATAAATGTTTATATTTCGTTTTCAATTTGACCTTGGTAATTCTATTAGCATATTTCAATATCAGTGCCTATAAGTAAGATGAATTGCACTAAAATATGGTTTAGAAGATAAAGGCTTTATCATTAATTTATTATTCATTAAGTTATATGTATAGTGACTGAAAAAGTCTTGTAAAAAGTCTGGCTACTGCTAACCAGACCGATATTTCAACCTACACTATAATAGTTGATATACATTTACTTAGTTTACAAGTAGTTGATATAACCAACACGAGAAGATGATATAACCTAACCGAGTAGTTGATATAACCTACACAAGTAGTTGATATCACCTATACGAGTAGTTAATGTAACCTACACGATTAGTTGGTATAACCTACACGAGTAGTTGGTATAACCTACGCGAGTAGTTAGTATAACCTACACGAGTAGTTGGTATAACCTACACAAGCAGTGGGTATAACCTACACGAGTAGTTGATATAACCAACACGAGTAGTTGATATAACCTAACCGAGTAGTTGATATAACCTACACAAGTAGTTGATATCACCTATATGAGTAGTTAATGTAACCTACACGAGTATTTGGTATAACCTACACGAGTAGTTGGTATAACCTACACGAGTAGTTGGTATAACCTACACAAGCAATGGGTATAACCTACATGAGTAGTTGATATAACCAACACGAGTAGTTGATATAACCTAACCGAGTAGTTGATATAACCTACATGAGTAGTTGATATCACCTATACGAGTAGTTAATGTAACCTACACGAGTAGTTGGTATAACCTACACGAGTAGTTGGTATAACTTACACGAGTAGTTGGTATAACCTACACAAGCAGTTGGTATAACCTACACGAGTAGTTGGTATAACACATAGGAGTGATTGGAGAAACATACACAAGTAGTTGAAGTAACCTTGTTCTGTAGTTGTTTTAACTATTACATATTATTGGTTCAACCATCACGAGCAGTTTTGACTATCACAGGTAGTTGTTGTGACCATCGGGAATTAAAAATAATCAACTCACATATGTGTTGTTTTAACCAACGTCAATTTAACTCATATTAAATAGTACCTGCAACTCACCACGTAGGTAGGCGCACAGATAAACCATAAAATTTAGTCAAAACAAATCAAATATGATTTGATTCAACTAATCCTTTCTCTGTGTGTATATCAATCTTTAAAATATAGGTACTTCCCAGGTAACAAAAAATTATCCCGAGATATTCCGGGGAAATTCCCTGCGATTATTCCCTCGATATCCCCATCGTTATCAAGAGGATGTCCTATTTTGACGTTTTAGTGATATGGGGATATCCCCAAATGATATCGAGGGAATAATGATGAGATTTAAATATATTATCACTGGAATATTCCCTCGATTACAAGGGAAGGGCAAGGAATACCGAAATTATTATTCCCTCGATAACAAGGGAATAAAATTGAGATAATCATGATAATGAGAGGATATTCCCTCAATATCGAGGGGATCAAATGGGAATATTCCCTGGATATCTAGAATAGAGGAAGGATATAAAAATAAGAATACTACAATTAATATTTCCTAGCATATACAGCATATTAAATGGAAATGAATGGAGAAAAAAATGAAGTGATGTTTGCGGGTCTAGAACCAGCACCTTGTTGACTTCTGCTTGCGACGCTAACCACTCGACCATCCTGGACACAGTAGAAGTAGAATTTTTAATGAACTTTATGCAATATGATAACTCAAATTTATCTTTATTTATCATCGATAAATATAGTTTCATATTTCATAGATTATTTCTTTTTTTCTTTTATAATAGTTTCTTTTATAATTATTAGTGGATCAACTAATTTTCACTAATTCCTGGAATATTCCCACAATTTTGATAGGGAATCAAATAAATTTTAGTAATTTCTGGAATATTCCTTCGATATCCTTAGGGGATCAACAAATTTTCAGTAATTCTTGTAATATTCTCTCGATATCGATAGGGAATCAACTAATTTTCACTAATTCCTGGAATATTCCCTCGCTATCGGAGAGAGATCAATTAGTTTTCATAAATTCCTGGAACATTCCCTTGATATCATTATGAGATCAACTAATTTTCATTTGTTCCTGGAATATTTCCTCGATATCGTTAGTGGGTGAAGTAATTTTCACTAATCCTTAGATATTCCCTCGATATAGTTTTGGATCACATAATTATCACTAATTCCTAGAATATTCCCTCGATATCGTTAGGGGTTCAACTTATTTTCACTAATCCCTGGAATTTTCCCTCGATATCATTTTACGATAGCGGATGATGAGGGAATATATAGATATCGAGGGAATATTCCAGCAATATTTCAATGTTACCTGGGTTAAGTGACAGTTTGCATGATCTTCCAATTGTCTCAGAATAACTATCTGTTATTCTGGCTTTTATTATCTTATCATCAAATCCTGGGATCACTCCACTCTCGTATCCTGGGATTCTCCTATCGAAATGCTGTCTCTGTTCTCTCCTCACTCTTCAGATCAGCAAAGACAGCTACTCAATATACTGAGCCACAGTGTTTTCCATCTCTCTCTACTCAGATAACAAATTCTGAAAGATTGGGGCTTTGGGGTAGAAAGGCGAGGAGAAAAGACGAGCAAAGAAGAAATAAAGTAGCTCTAAATCAGCTTACATGGGACCTAAAATAACGCATCATGTTACCTTACAAAAGTTCTATGATATCTTAATCTTCGAATATTTTTTAAGCGTATCAATTATGAAACATCTATTAAACTTATTGAAATTCATTTGTCTAATTTTAATGTACCTAATTTGCTAGCATTTTCTTTAAATAAATAAATAATTCTTTAAAAAATAAGATATAAAATAATTGAGATAATTTAGATTATTAGAAGAGTACTAACTCCTCTGGTGTACTTTTTCACTCCCTCAAGTACTCTTTTTTTAAGTTTTCTCTCAAAGGAAACCAAAAGCTTTCAAATTTCTTTTGTTAGTCCTCCTCCGAGGCAACGGTTTTTATTCCAGCTTTTTTCCTCCGCTAGGAATATGAAATTGTGTATCTGAATCTGAAACAAAATTGTGAATATTTAAAATGTACCTCCCATAATGCATTTCTTTGTTCTGACAGCGTGTGTAGGAATATTTTATTGTGGGTATTATTTACTCGATCAAAATTTAGCGATATTTTATATTTGTTAACAAATCAATTCAACATTTCTACCTAAAGTATATTTATTATATTCTTCCCTTTCTAATTCTAATTTATTTTCCAAATTGATGCAGAGGATTATTCTTGTTAAGTCCGACTCTGAGGCTATTTTCTTTTTTCTTCACATTTCATCGGGAGAAAGTTGCAGCAAATAACAGGAATTTAGTTGAATATTTATATCCTGAAGCAGTTTGTGAAAGAGTTTCTTATAAGGAAGAATGTCTTACAAAATTTGAATAACGAGCAAACTTTCTTTTAATGTTCTGATTTAATTTATCTCTTCAAATTTGTTTTTGCGATATGTTTTAGTTATTGAAGACTAACTACGCGATGTGATTTATTCCTAATTATTACCGAGCGGGAAAATGTTACAAATTGAACGTCTGTCAGAGCACCCCTTCAATAGAGGTTATATACGTTAAAACCTTTCAAATAATATTTTAAATATTTTTGGAAAAAGATAAAATTTGTCCTTTGCTTGGGTAACATTGCTCCAATATTGTTACAATAATCCGTACAAAACTTGATATACGAAATATCAGTTGGATGTTTTATATTTATTGAAATAAATTTTATTGAAATTATTTATGACTCTCAGATTATTAATGTAGTATTTATCTTCTATAATTAAGGGTGCCATACCGGTATTGTAACTATCATTCCTTAAAAATAAATTCCTCATATGAGATCATTATTTCAGTGCTCTAGAAATAATGAGAAAAGAAACTAAAGCTAATGAACCCTTTGAGGAAAAGGTCCGTTATTATAGCTTGGTTCCAGACCCCTTTCTATTAAAAGATCCACTACCTAGTCGATAAAATTTAAATGAAATCACTCGGTTAGGTCTACACGCTAAACTGCTCAACAAGTGTACCACTGGACAGGTGAAATTGAAGCAGCACATTTGACATGTCAAGCAACCAGGCAGTTTCTGGTATAATGGTAACTGACCGGAAATTTCAGTCCCGAAAATTTAAGTCTTGGAAATTTAAGTCTCGGAAATTTCAGTCTCTGAAATATAAGTCTCGGAAATATAAATGGCCTTTCAACGTACAAGACCGTTATGTAGTTTGTTGTATCCGCTTGTTCAATTTAACTGATAAATTATATTTATAACTCAGACCGAAAGTTCCGAGACCGAATTTTCCGCTCAAATCTCATGTTAAATAAATGCCCTAACATGTACAAAAATAACTAATGTTACGTATAATTTTACAACGTTTAATGATGTTATCCGCTTTTAAAATATACACTAAACATTTTAGTATTCATAATTTTAACGTATTCAATTATTGGTCTTTAATAAAGTCATTATAAAACGAGACCGAATTTCCGATACTGAATTTTCAAAGACCGAATTTTCTCAGAACCGTAATTAGAGTATTAGGCCCTTCTTGGAAGCTGGTAAGAAATGGGTTCTGCGAATTGTTTTCACTTTTTAGAAGCTATTCGAGCGAACATGCAGGTACGAATCGGATGGGTCCCAGAATACAATCAACAAGTTCAGTACTGGGATCAACACTAAAATCACCTGAAATTATCAACTAGGCAAATTATTTTCCAGTACAACTTCCAATATTATTTTATGTTCAATTCATTGAGTATTATTCTATATTATTATTAATTTATATTCATTGAATTATTAATAATAATCCAAAAGCAACAGCATATAGAATATAATGAATATATATTTCCTCTCATTTCTAAGTTTCATCTGAATTCCTAAAGTTGAATGTTTTTTGGTGGAATAAAATAATATACTGAATTCAATTAGTCGGGTAGAAACGTATTTTATCATTAAATTCTTTCTTGTTGTTGACATCCGAATTATTGTCGACAAAAATACTGATTGCGAAAAAGTTCAGCAACTGCATGTTTACATCTAAGTAACTATACACACATTGTATGTTACCGGACATTCTCTTTTACGGTTGCTATCCTAACTTGTTCTTCATTACTATTCATGAGCGGAACTTATTTTTCTGCAGCCGAAGAAATTGCTGAAGATAAGCGCAAAGACTTTATCTCTCAAACAGAAAACTAAATTCGTGTAGTGTACAACCAACAAAAATGCCTCTTCTTCTCATTTGCTGTGTGTAACGGTAGCTTTCAGTCTCCCCAATTAAATAGAGCACTAATATTAATTTTCTTAAGGAGAGATCTATCCATATCGTTGTTAAATTCAACTTAAAGTCAAGTCTTTAATGCTTGCATGTTACCATCATAAGAAATATCTTTTATATAAGTAATGTTGCACATCATTGAACGGGCAGGTCTTGGTTTTACTCTGAAAATTTCTTCAAAGGATTCATTTCATCTTTGGGAAGGAAGGTGTAAATAATTCTCCCGAAGTAATGGCTGATGGAGCAAGTTAAGCCCTTCAAATAGATCTGCTGTGAATATTTTACCTGAAGAAAAACACTGAAACACCGACAGTTAATGAGTTTCAAATTGTTTGACTCTAATATATGTCAAGCTTTAAATTGTGTGTGATATATATTTCATTTTCAGTTTAAATGCTTCTAAATTCACTTTTTCTGATTTGATAAATTATATCTATTTCAATTCAAGAAAATAGAAATCATGTTTTTGTAATGATGATTGTTGTATAGATTGAGACGATCTATTCGGAATATCTTACTTACCCATTCCATTACAGGAATATTTCATTCCATTTTGTTCTGGGGAATCATATTGACCTCTTTTGCTTTCCTCTACTCTAGTGTGTTGAAATTGTTATGAGTATGCATTGGACAGAGTAATGAGCTATCATTTACCTTCGATAATATCAAGTCATCTTTTGAAACTCTCCCCATTCCGCCGGAAATGGGGAGTTGAATTAAATAGAACATTTTTCAATATACTTCAAATTATCGTATACATACTAAAATGATTGATGATACTACTATTATTATTACATAGAATTTATTCATATGATTTTCTGAAGGATATATACCTATATATACACAAATTTATTCAACACTAAATACCACAATGTAAAGTTGTATGAGACTATAGCGGTGTTACATGTATTTGTATGAGACTATAGCGGTGTTACATGTATTTGCATGAGGCTATAGCGGTGTTACATGTATTTGTGTGAGACTATAGCGGTGTTACATGTATTTGTGTGAGACTATGGCGGTGTTACATGTATTTGTATGAGGCTATAGCGGTGTTACATGTATTTGTATGAGACTATAGCGGTGTTACATGTATTTGTATGAGACTATAGCGGTGTTACATGTATTTGTGTGAGACTATAGCGGTGTTACATGTATTTGTATGAGACTATAGCGGTGTTACATATAATTGTATGAGACTATAGCGGTGTTACATGTATTTGTATGAGGCTATTGCGGTGTTACATGTATTTGTATGAGACTATAGCGGTGTTACATGTATTTGTGTGAGACTATAGCGGTGTTACATGTATTTGTATGAGACTATAGCGGTGTTACATGTATTTGTATGAGACTATAGCGGTGTTACATGTATTTGTATGAGACTATAGCGGTGCTACATGTATTTGTATGAGGCTATAGCGGTGTTACATGTATTCGTATGAGACTATAGCGGTGTTACATGTATTTGTATGAGGCTATAGCGGTGTTACATATAATTGTATGAGACTATAGCGGTGTTACATGTATTTGTATGAGACTATAGCGGTGTTACATGTATTTGTATGAGACTATAGCGGTGTTACATGTATTTGTATGAGGCTATAGTGGTGTTACATGTATTTGTATGAGACTATAGCGGTGTTACATGTATTTGTGTGAGACTATGGCGGTGTTACATGTATTTGTATGAGGCTATAGCGGTGTTACATGTATTTGTGTGAGACTATAGCGGTGTTACATGTATTTGTGTGAGACTATAGCGGTGTTACATGTATTTGTATGAACTATAACATACAGTGGATGAACAAAAAATGGTAACATCTAATATCTTGAAATTACGATCTTTGACAATATTATTGACAAGTAAAATTTGATTTATATTATTATTTTTTCAAAATGTTTAACGTTTATTTTTTACTTGAATTATATGTTTTTATTGATACTAATATTACCATATTGAAACTTAAAAGGAATTTTTTATAACCATATTAAAAGGAATTGTTTTTCCCTTATTTAAATGGCAGAGTTCCTCAGCTGCAAAGTACGTCCCTATCTTCAGTTCATTTCCTGTGTGATGAATTGTAATGTGTAATCACACAGAAAATTAACTTCGGTGATCCAGAATAGTCTTACATGTTACATATTCATTACGAAGAGGTACGATAAGATTAGACATGTAAGATATGTCCATTGTGTCGTCATTATTCCTAATTTATACGAATAGATAACCTTTACAATCTTGTAGGGTTACATTTGTTTCATAATGTTTTGCTACAATGAAGTGAATTTTCTTAAATTAAAATTGGTTTTGGATGAGAAAAATGAGGTTTGTAGTAAATTTTCTGTTTGGTCACATCTTTGCGCATTTAAGGATTTAACGAATTTGGTTATTTTATTTATTTTGCAATAAAAAAAATTGTGCCATTGAGTCAGCAGCTATGAATGTCATAACAAATATGAACTCTGAAGGAAATATGTCATACTTTGATATGCAAATGTCAGATAGAAAGCATAAGTGGAAATGACATTATTCCACTCCATGAACATTGCTGATGAATTGTTTTAAATGCCTTTGCGATAGAACAAATGAAGCTATCATTTAATATGATCAGATTTTATATCAAGTAATGATTGAACATGACACTTTACTAAGCACATTGATGGCATTCACAATCTATTTTAAAATGTAAAAATCCATTAAAACTCATTATCAAATATGAATTATCAAAGAAGATTTGTGCTAAAAGATGCGCAAGATTAAAACAATAAAAGTCATAAAATTATATGAAGACTACTACATTATCGGGCGAGTTGTTGAAAAAAAAATTCAATGGGCAGGAGTAATAATTTTGGCAAGGGATTCAGTTTCCCAATCAAAATTTTTTTATCAATATGTAACTTGATTATTCTGAATCACTGAAAATTTGTTTCTACTTGTTTCGCATTTGAATTTAAGAATTTCGTTTTCTTTTTAATACTCATTGTACATTAACTGTAGATTGAAAAATCTGATCTATTCATAAATATTCGTATGTATGAGAAGACTTTCAGATCGATTATGTGGTTGTCAAGGAAAAATTTCTTACATTCATTATTATTTAGCCTGATTAATAATAACTATCTTAAGAGTCATCAGAATAGAAGTTAATTCTCCATATTTTCTATCCTAATTCTACATTAGCTCCAAACGTATGTCACCATTTTTAAGGACAATATACACTGAGATTTTTGGACAAACTCCCCTATCTCCCACTTTTCAGTGACTTCTGAACTACATCATAACCATAAAATATTACGTCCTTCCTATAAAAGTTTGTCCGAGTTATGACCTCTTCTGATTCATGCATGAAAAGTCGGGGTGTTCTTCTCGTCTGGGCGGAACTGGGAACGACTTTACGCTTCCCTAATTCTTTTTATGCCTCCATTTATTTAAATAATCATGATTGTTATTATAGCTTTTACATGTATTATTCAAAGGAAGATAGAAGTGAAAAGTTAAATAGGAAATTCTAGCATAGGAGTTAAATGTACAGGATATGCAAACTATAGAGCTTATAATATATTTTCTGTGTAACAAAAGTAGAGACAGTTTTTGAAGACATTGCTTTGTACTAATGGCTGAAGATATTCATAAAACAAAGTATTAAATAATGATAATGTGCACTCAAGCAATCATATTTACTGTAAGATGACGCTATAGTCGCAGTTATGACTTTTCTTATCATTAATAATTCAATGTAATCAGTTTACATGCTTCTAAATGAACCATTTAGTCAGAAATATTTAAATAGATTTATAAAGTGAATTCAAAGCAACATGAAGAGCTGTACTTAAACAAAATGGAATTTTTAAGTAGATTGGTAATGCTTTGATTATTCTTGTTATGATATTTTATAAATTATTGTTTAATTTAGAATATAATTGCGTATTATTTTCCTCTACATAAGTATAACATATGTACTTAATCGTTGTGTACAAAATAAGTACATTCTCTTTGTTAACAGGATATGTACATTATCGATGTGCACAAGATATGTAGGCAATCGTTGCACTCTATTGTTTAATAAATTTTATTATATAACTTCATTTCTTCTAATTTGGTAATTGTTACAATTTCAAATGTAAAGCCTAGGTCACACCGCCAGAACTTAGTTGGAGGGGAAATAAATCAAATTTCGACAACGCTCGTTACCGCGCACAAAAGGAAAACCAATCATGGTAACGCGAGCGTTGATAGAGCGCCGTTCTACGAGTGTGGGCGTTGGCTCGGCGGTGGTTTAAAGTTGGTATAGCGGTATACAGCTTTTGATTATGGAGATGAGTGGATTTTATTTATATTTATATATAAATAGATAGTTGAGGTTCATTATTTGAAGGCCTGACACATCGGAGGAACTTTGCTGGAGCGTTCCTGAAGTGAGGACAAAAATCATCACCGCTTGTTAACGTTCACTAGAAGTTGGATCCCGTTCATGCAACGCGCTGTGTACGCTCGACCAGCGCTTATGTTTACTCCTAACACTCCGAAAGTTTTGATTAAGAGAGTTGAGAAGCGACCCAAACGTGGACGTTTGGGTCTGCAATGCCAACGCAGAAATCTTAAATGCTGGACCACCGTTGCTTCGCCAGTATTGCCCGGACGGTGAATAAACGTTGCAAAAACTTTGATGGGGCGATTAAAAGCGTTTGAATCACGGGCACGAGTTTGCTGAAACGGTCTCAATCGTTGAAGCAATGTTTCATTGCGGTGATGAGCTTTGGTTTAACGTTGGTATGGAGGTCACACAGCTCCATACCGCCAATCCAACGCTCCCTGCCTCTTGCTACTTTTAAGTCTACTCTATAGCAACGCCAGCTTCAGCGGTGCACCGTTATGGCACCACTCGTATTTTTGACACACAAACTCGTAAAAAAGAACAACGCTCTACCAAAGATTGTGTAACGCTTAATCACCGCCCGAGCAAAGCTGGCGAAGTACCGTTCCGGATTTCTGCTTTGGCCTAGCGGAACAAAGCGTGCACGAACTTGCGTCTAGCGGTGCTAAACTTTGGCTAGGCGTTGTTTTCGCGGTGATGAACTTTGTAGAGGGGAAAACTATCGCTCCTCAACGCTCATAATATTTTGTGCAGCTCAAAACCTTCGGAGCGGTGAGGGAACGTAAGCGGTGGCTGAGCGTATACGGCGTTGCCAATTTCGGTAAACGGTAACGAGCGGCGATGATTTCTTTTCACCACTCAACAAACGACCCAAAAAAGTTCGGACGGTGTGACCCAGGCATAAGGATTTAGCATTTAGGTAAAATTGTATATTCCCTTAAAGTTCTAGTGAACTTCGCATGGGATTGAAAATATCTCGTATTGTATTTATTTGCAATAATGATTATTATCATATTAGTTTTAATAATAACATTAGTTATTTTCTCTTCTGAATCAACACTTTGCAAGACATTTCAACCATTTCAAAGTACAAAGAAGTATAAATAGGAGTCTATCACAAGGTATGTGTTTGACGCTTCAATATAAGATGTTCTAATCTTCTTATGTCGCGATTCAGTCCACAGAGGCTCAAGAGAGAGAATCTAAGAAGACTTACTTACACCTTCTCAAGATTCTTTTGAAGAATTTCTGCACTGTGAAACTCTGAGATCTGAAAACACGTCAAGCACCTTATTACTTCCAGTCAAATTCACCGATCTTATCTTCTATGGGAACAGCATTTAATGGAATTATCTTAAAATCCATCTGTGATGTGAATTTTAATTTTTCATTAAATTACACCTGATGACAATTTGATTGTTCGTAAAATTTTATTGTTTCACAACCCATAATTATATTGATCGATAACAGAGCATCATAATACATAGTTTAATGTTATATGAGTTAGGTTCAGTTATTCTCAACCTATCAAATCGTTTTGTCTTAAAAGAGGAAAAAAGAATAGAATGATCACTGAAACATTAACGATAAGGTATCAGCCATACCGCGGGATACTTACTGTGGTTTTGAATTAAATTGTATTCAAAGATTTATTTTAATATATTTACAAATAAATAATTATCAAAATGAATAATTTTTAAAATGAGATAATAATGTTAATATGAAATAATAGTTAAAATGAGATAATTATTAAAATGAAATAATAGTTAAAATGAGATAATTGTTAAAATGAAATAATTATCAAAATGAAATAATTGTTAAAATGAAATAATTGTTAAAATGAAATAATTGTTAGAATGAAATAATAGTTAAAATGAGATAATTGTTAGAATGAAATAATAGTTAAAATGAGATAATTGTTAGAATGAAATAATTGTTAGAATGAAATAATAGTTAAAATGAGATAATTGTTAATGTATTATATATATACTGATGACAAGTTCTGTGCAGCAATTTCCTAGTACCTTATATAGGTAGCTTGATTATCATTCTAGTCAAAATAGATTTGGAGATAAATTCAGAGCATTTAATTGAAAAAAATAATATTAATAATATGGATTAATAATAACAATAAGCCTTTCAAATAACTAGATCAAAACATATCGTGGCTGTAATATCTGAATTTCTGTTTTAAAAATGTTGTTGTGTCTCCTATTCATGTCAAATTCTTTTTCGATATTCCACTCAATTAGTTCTATTGATTTTAAATTTATCAACAACTCTCCTCTTTTTGCAGTGCTACCCACCCATCAGGAAATTAATTCTGGATCAACAGAGAAGTTACCTCAATTCACTATGCGGAGTCAGAGACTCCAGGTCCCTGAGGGAGACGAAGTTAGAATTCCCTGTACTACTGACACCACTTGTGAGTTCTGACAATGTCCATCTTTGATGAGTTTGCTGCATTTGATACTAAATTAAACATTAGGTCTGATTCGGGCCAAATCATAATCGAATGGAACTTAGTCTTAATTATTCTTCAATTCCAGATGACATTCCAATGATCATCAAGAAAGAAGAGAATGACAACCATAGGGAGATATTGCTGTTTGTTGGCAACACCAAAACTGTGCGTCAAGATCGTTACAGAATAGAAGAAGGAGAGGTCATAATCTATAATGTGGTTAGGACTGATGCTGGACCCTACCTTTGCTACTACCAGGACAGCACAAATCTAAAATTGAGACACTTTGTGGAGGTGCAGTATCCTCCCACAATTCATTCCATCTCACCAGACAAGCAAAAAGTCACTAAGGGGTCCAGCGTGACTCTTCAGTGTACAGCCGACGGTAATCCTAAGCCTAGGATCTTTTGGTCCAAACAAGGAGGTACATTGCCTTCTGGAGAGAAGAGTGAAGAAGGGTATGCTCTGACTCTTGATGATGTGACACGGCATGTTGAGGGACAGTACGCCTGTACAGCTGACAATGGAGTGGGGGATGCAGTGACTCTGGTGAAAAATGTGGAGGTTGAATATGCTCCAGAGACAATCATAGAAGAGGTTGGTGTGTCAATGTTTTCATTAATATCTGATATAAGCAATTCTTTAATTTAACAGATTTTTTATTTGTTGAATCATAGGAAATCATCCGAACTGGTGAAAACGACAAAGTGGAACTAATTTGCATTGTACATGCAAGACCATCTGCTAGGGTGGTGTGGCGTAAAGATGGCGGCGTGGTCAGTCATAAAAATAGGTGAGTTTACTCGTCAACGTAGATATTTTCCGTTGATTATGAACAATTATGAATTGAATAAACTAAATTTTTTAGTAAAGCAGAGTTATAGTTTCAGAGTTGAAGAGCACAATCGGGGTCACAAGCATCTTCTAATTCTTTCTCCGGTAACTAGAGGAGATTTTGGTATTTATGAATGCAAAGCATCTAACCCAATTGGAGTGTCTTCCAAGAAAATTGAAGTTACAGGTCAGTGAGTGGTCCACTACAACCAACTCATTAGTCTCTTTTCTTGTATTAATGATTTTCACTCTCCAACAGATAAACCGAAGTCTCCTCATTTCACATCTAACCCCAGTAGCGCTCATGAGAGTTCGTACACCCTAACATGGGACACGGAGAGCTACTATCCTATCACAAAGTACAGGATTAGGTACCGACAGAGACAAGTAAGATTATGGCATTGGAAATATATATGATATATAAAGTACACTACCGGCCAAAAATTTGGGACAGTTCAGTATTTTTTTAATTTCTCCAGAACTGTCAACGAGATTCAGACCAAACTTACACATATTGTAACTACCTCTTATGTTGATCCTCTGTGTTAATTGCAGTTCAATGTAGATGACAGAAAAAAAGTTATGAGAATTTCAATTTTTATTTTGAAATCAAAGTGGCCAAAACCGAGGGACAAAACAATGAATATAATTTATTCTGGACTGTGTAGTGAGTTTTTTCAACTTTTCTAAGTACAACAGTTAAGAATAAGTCGATTACATTACTGTATAGTTATTGCAACCGGTTCCACCATCGACATGACACCTAAAGTTGATTCTTCTGTCATAAAATCAATTATCAAACTTCATGGAAAGAATAATTCGATACGGAAGATAGTTGATGACTTGAAGCTGTCGAAAAGTGCCGTCGGGAGAATTATAAAGGGTTTCAAGGATACTGGGAAAATTTTAGCTCCTAAGACAAATAGCTGACCTAGAATAACTTCTCCTAGACAAGATAGAGTGATTAAGAGGATGGCACTGAACGATAGGTTTCAGACAGCTGCCAGAATTTCTCGTGATGTACATGCCTCTCATGACATCAAAGCATCTCGTAAAACAGTATCAAGACGTCTGAATGTAATTCGTCTGTTTGCAAGATCACCAGCGAAGAAGCCGTTGGTAAGCAACAAGAACAAGAAACGCAAATTATGCTTTACTCAAAATCATGTGTTGTGGACAGATGATCAGTGGCGAAATGTTTCTTCTCTGATGAAAGTAAGTTTAATGTGTTTGGATCTGACGGGAATAAATTTTTAAAACGGTTTGTTGGCGAAAGGTTAAATAAAAAATGTACGAAGAAAACAGAGAGGTTCGGTGGGGTAGCGTAATGGCGAGCGGAATGATTTCCGAGATTGAACGACTGATCTGTTCCTTCCGGCTAACCACCAGAGTTAATGGAACAATATATAGGAAAACGTTGAGAGATCATGTCATCCTAACACTTCGAAATTCTGAGTGTGAAAGCCCTATTTCCATACAGAATAACGCACCATGCCACAAGGCTAAGCATGTAATGGAATTTTTGAAAGAGCAAAATGTGGATGTTTTGGATCGGCCCCCTAAAAGTCCGGACCTAAACCCTATTGAGAACCTATGGTCCACTTTGTGAATTCGTGAGACGGTCAGAAGCCCTGTCAAATACTAATGATTTTTTGGCTGAAACATCAAGAAGAATGGGCAAAAGTTGCCCGTTATGAATGTGATCTCATTCAAACTTGCAGTAGAAGGTGTGCAAAAGGTGATAGGAAATAAAGGATTGTTAACCAGATATTGATTGAGTGTCATCAAACTTTTGCATTCTTTTGATTTAATGCTGTTATATCAAATTTTCTTTGTTTTGTCCCACGGTTTTGGCCACTATAATTCCAAAATAAAAATTGAAATGCTCATCACTTTTTTTCTATCATTTAGAATGAACTGTAATTTATTCATAATATCAATATAAGAGGTAATTACAATATGTGTAAGTTTGGTCTGAACCCTGCTGACAGTTCTGGAGAAATTAAAAAAATACTGAACTGTCCCAGATTTTTGGCCGGTAGTGTATATCACTGTCATTGATACTGACTGACTCGCTCTCACTTTATGTTTTAATGAACGAACGGCCCAACACGTTTCACAGAACGATAATTCTATAACTGGAGTAAATGACGATTGGATGGAAGTTGAAGCTGATGCTCATGATGTTGAATCTGTCGGTGCTCATCACAGTCTGCACCACAGACTGTTAAAACTGATCACTGCTACGGACTACGAGGCTGCTGTCCAGGTCAAGAATAAATTTAGTTGGGGCTCCATCAGCAAGTTCAACTTTTCAACGAAAAAAGGTATGTTTTTTGTCGAAAGGCGAAATGTTAAATTATTATTAAAGCTTTGAAACAATTGTTCTCATTAACTACCATCTTTTTTTTTGGTTGGCGGTTAACAGCAGTCTGTGAGCTGATATTTATTGCTAAGTTTTTCACTCAGAAAAAAATCTGAGACATCCGAATGGTTTACTTTTACACTATAAGTTTTATCTCCAAATCATGACACTATTAAGTGTTTCAACCACAATTTTGATATAATTGAATGTTTAGAACGTGAAACCGTTTCGATGCAATAAATTTTAGTGTCTCGTCAAACCAGTGCAATGATCTTATAATAAATCTACTGAAATTAGTCACTTTAATAGAATGAGGAATAATTTGAAACACTAAATTGCATAGAACTGAAACACTTTCAAGATCATGAAACACTCAATAGTATATCTTATTTATAGAGTATAGATGATACACTGAAGTGTCACCTTTTTGTGAATTGAGCTTACAGAGTAAAGGTAAAACATTTGGGTGTCTCAAATATTTTCAGAGAGTAAAATACCTATTTGATAATAAATATCTTTGAATTTAATATGTAAATTCATATTCTCGTTTTGTTTTCCAAGTATACTAGAGTGAATTAGTTTCAATTTTATTAAAATGTCCCATCACCTGATACATCAGCAATTACAATCGTTATTTTCATACAGTTTCTTAATTGGTACCACTAAAAACTTTCAAGAATGATTTAAAAAATTGGTATTATTACATTCATTTCCTGTTTGATATCCCTCACAGAAATTATGAGTCTTCAAACCACTTCGTCTTCTTCGACGATGGCTGCTGCTTCGTTCTCTCTTCTTCTTGGAGTGTACTTAATTCCTATTTTAGACTGGCGAAGGCATCTTTAAATGTAAATAATATCCTATACTTATGTAATTATTTATACTCTGAGGCTTCAATGGAGGCAGGCGTTTTTGGTGGATATTTCAATAAATGTAACAGTACAAATTTTGTGCTGCTTCTATTTTTAGCTGCATTTTTTTATAAATCGAAACTTACAAAAAAAAAAAAAAAAAAAAATCAATTTGTTATCTTATAAATTTGAAAGAATAGCAACTATTCAAACAACATTTCTAGTTCCATTCCAATTGATTTCTTAGAAGCGTAAGTTTGAATGTCATGATATTTAATTCAATGAATCCCATTAACATGTCTTTTCTCATCAAGTATTATTAAGTATTTGGCTAAATAATTCTCTAGAAATTACTTGTAAATTTTAATAATAAGGAATATTTTTAATGTGATTACACGATTCTAATGTACTCATTTTTTACCTTGGCTACTTTATTAATATAGTAGAACTCTTCTATACTGATAGACCCCGATTTTAATAATAAAATAATTGCGAGACACGTCTCGAAATTAAACAGTACGTGGAAAACGGATATAATTTTTTTGTTATGTTCATTCCACGGTAAGTACAATAAACATCAAATTTATTATTCAGATGAGAAACAAATTATTGGTTAAAAAATTAGTCTTTAGAAAATAAGAAAGTTTTAATTCATTCGCTACTTTGAACTTTCATCACAGAGCTTACTTACACTTGCTGATTCTGGCAACAAAAATCTCTTTATACGCTAAGTCGAGCCTCTAACCCTTTATTTTAATTCCAACTCATAAAATTGTCTCTTTCTTAAAGAATAACTTCGAGTCTGGTCTCGCACTTATTACCATTTGAAATAAGTCCAAGTTGTGACTTTGGGAATTAAGCACTGCCTACTACGGCCTTCCTGTTATGAATTACAACTAGGTCACTAAATAGAGCTTTCTTCATTATATAAAACCAAGAGATGTATAGAAAACTGATGACAATTTTATGGCAGACTACACAAGATTTGTTCATTATACAGGGTACTTCATTTCTTAGGATTCTCTTAGGATGACTCGCTATAAAGGACTTCATTATAGAGGGGTTGTACTGTATTTTTTAACAGAAACTTGGAGGTGGAATTTGAACTGAAAGTTTTATCTTAAATATTAAAAGATGACTGTGTCTATCATCACATTTTGTATAAGGATAATAAAGTAGAAACATTAAATAATATGATACATTATACTTATTTCAGAAAGATTTATTCGATATTAAATACCATCTTTGGTTAATATTAATATTTTCTCTCTTAAGACTGAACTACTGTAAATAATCACATCGTCTTATATTCCTTCTACTTAATACCAGTAAATTACATTGTAATATAGTTCTGTTCTCTCTCAACTGCTCGTTTTAATTTACTTTAACCTTTCATCTGTAAGTTCAGCATTAATCATCGAGATAGAAATGCATGCACAGAGAAGATTCTTTGTTTTATTATCTAGAAATTAATGGTGGTGCGATTAAACTCAAGCATTTGCTAATATGTTTTTCAAAGGAATTACTTATGCAATGCAATATACTCTGTACTTCTAAATAATGATTATTCAAACAAAGGAAATTTAATTTATTTGAAAAAGCGCCATCTAGGATAAATAAACTAAATTTTAGCAAGTCTTTGTTGCCATCTTGCTGTTCCCCAAAAATAATTTTTCTAACTACGACGGGCTGAATGAACCTCAAAAATGGTTATGAGTCACAGTACTATATATCCAATTTTTTAAATTTTGCCTAATGATACAAATGAAATTAATATCACTTTATTTTATCCATTAAAAAGAATATGCATGCTAGATTGTACTCTCGATATTTGACTTGCTAAAAAGAATTTTTCCTGAGAGAAAATATTAAAACTATATCAGTTATTTTTTTCATAAACTTTGAGCCAGAATTTTTTGTATTAATTGTAAACTGAATAACAGTTTCAGAACAAGTAAAGATAACAGACCAGAAATGAAGCTAGTAAAGATAATGGACCAGAAATGAAGCTAGTAAAGATAACGGACCAAAAATGAAGCTAGTAAAGATAACGGACCAAAAATGAAGCTAGTAAAGATAATGGACCAGAAATGAAGCTAGTAAAGATAATGGACCAGAAATGAAGCTAGTAAAGATAACGGACCAGAAATGAAGCTAGTAAAGATAACGGACCAGAAATGAAGCTAGTAAAGATAACGGACCAGAAATGAAGCTAGTAAAGATAACGGACCAGAAATGAAGCTAGTAAAGATAACGGACCAGAAATGAAGCTGGTAAAGATAACGGACCAAAAATGAAGCTAGTAAAGATAATGGACCAGAAATGAAGCTAGTAGATCTAGATAACGGACCAGAAATGAAGCTAGTAAAGATAACGGACCAGAAATGAAGCTTATCGATTAATTCGAAAGCTCTAAAAAATAAAAGGATGATAACTTCCTTAGTCGTGTCATTCACTCTTCAATTCATTCATGTACTAATAATTATAATATTGTCGTCCTTTTTCAATTAATAACTTCATTTAATTCTAGGGGCACGGACCAAAGTGTTGAAAGTAAAATTACACAAATATTGATAGTGATGCAATTGAGAACACGTTATTCTTAACGGGTAAGTACACTAGTATATTTTATAATAACCAATGATAACCAGTTCTAAAGTATGAACAGAAGCTTTTTTCCACCCCTTATATTTGCGATGAAATCCATGATTATGAAAGAATTCAAATTGTTCAGTAATATATGCATGCAGTTCGTAACATGGATACACATTAGGGTGGGCCATAAAATAGGGGTTACGGGCAATATCAAGAATCTTCATATATAATAGTTATAATAAGTGGATACGTTATAAAAGAACTATGCATGCCAATTTCCAGGCCATTTCTCGATATTTTTGAGTTGTCCCAAAACATTTGAAATTTTATACAAAATGATATTTTCCCATTAATTTTGAAATATTCGATTTTGTCTTTTTCTGTGGAATAGGTATAATTATTTGGCATGTTTTGAAAAAACACAACTGGCCCCGAGCACTTTTGTTGTAAAATATATTAGTATTACAATATTTCTCTTTAAATTTGGCATCTAGAGCAATCATGCTGTTATTGTGATAAGATAGAAGTAATTTAATTCATGTATTGATTTTAATTTATAAAAGCATTCATCATTATTTTCGTATTGCAAAAATTCCGAATTTACTCGGATTTCAGCAATTGGATAATAACCCATGCAATTCGCTTTGTCAACTTTTTTGAGTCACCAAGTGTCCCAAATATTGAAATGTTGGTTTATCAATCAAGAATTAATGTATTTCTCTCAATTTGAATTTCCTTATTATGTCCTTCATTGAGCACCAGACCTCCCTAAGTCTCCAGCGGTGCCTAACTTAGAACAATTTGGAGGGGTGGGGGCTGTACTTCGAACTGTAAACATTGTCGTACCGGTCTGATTTTCCGGCACAAACACCAAAATAAGCTCTTCTCAAGCTATCTTCCTATTCTAAATGATAATAAATCAGAGATTATGAGTTTTTTTGCCAAAATGTAGTAAAAATCACTAAAAACGTTACTTTTCTGATATTTTAATCGCTTGGGGGCAACTGTTAATCATGTCAGAATTCACTCAAATTTCAGTACACGTACCTTTACTTGTCATATCAACTTTATATCACTATTCCATAAGTAATTTCCAAAACGTTATTTTTTGGCTCACCCTAATACACAATATGTACATCGAAAACATAGAGTTATGATAAACTAATCTAGAGAGAGGAAGTGTTGCAGCGATTGAAGGACGCTAAGGAAGACTGTGTAAAACCTTATTTTGTTTCAGTTATATCATTTCTCCATTAAATTTTGTTTCAGTTATATCATTTCTCCATTAAACCGACGCCAGATTGCCAGTCACGTGACCCAAAAGACGTGATATTATTTTGGCCACTGACTCACCACTTGATCGAAAATTTATTTTCCTTTTTATAAAATATCTTTTGATTGGGGTTGCTGTTCGTTATATTGATACACATAGAATACATGTCTGTCGGCCAAGTGTTTGTTCGGACAAATTTACCCCAAATCTACTTTCGGTTAAGTGTATTTCGGTCAATGTCATTAGACAAATATTACAATATATTTTAATTTACAATATAATGAATACATACAGTCACCTGGAACTACAGTTAATTAATTAATATACAGAGTCAGGGTAGTTTCGCTTAAACCAATTGGTTTAAACGAAACTAAAAAACCATGGTTTATTTGGTCTTTTGGTTTACTTTTTTATACTTTGCAGCTCTAAAATCATTTTTAATTTGTTAGTAATCATTTTTTATAAATTATATATTTACATCATTTAAAACAGTTTATTAAATAATATAAATATATAAATATATTATGTAGCTATATAAAAATATAATTAGTTAATCTTAGTATTGTATTTTTTTAATGGAAAACATTAAAACCATAGGAAAATAGAAATATGGACAGGGTCTTCTTCTCACCATTTTGTGCTATCATTTTATAAAGATTTTTTACACAGTGATTTAGTAAATATTAAAATATAGTCTTGAGTCACACTGTGATATTCATTTGAAATGTAAACCAATGGAAATATAAGAATTCAAGAAATATTTGAATCAAGCTGTTATTTAAAAATTAAAACTTGAGTTTTGAATGTTTATGAGCTTATTAAAGTAGTCGAGCAGCTAAGAATTATTCATGAATTGGTAGTAAAATGTTGCATAGCATTTGCATTAATTAATTTTTTCATAATATATCTCAAATAAATCATTTTTTTATGTTATGAACTAATCTGATTAGTTCATAACTAATTTAGTTGTGAATTAATCAGTATCCATATGCACTTTTATTAAATATTTCCATATAAAAAACGAATAAACCAATAAAAAGCAAATAGACCATTGGTTTTTAACAACCCTGTGCAGGGTGTTTCAGATTTAATACAATCAGTTTTCTGTATCAAGAAAATCATTCGAAAGAGATGTTTGATTCTACAAATCGTATGTCATCTTGAGGCTAGTGTTATTTTAAGCATCCAATTCGAATTCATTCCTTGTATCATGGCTGATACATGGTTACCAAGTTCCAAAAAGAAGGGGAAACTAATTCATAAATTACAAGAAAGTTGATAAAGAATCGTGCAACTGTTTGAATTTAAAAAAAAGGTCAGAGAGACTGGTTCAAATTTGATAAAGCAGAATAAGGTCGTAAATGAAGCGTACGGACAAAAACAAATCAAAAATATGCGATGGAAGTTGTCTAGAAACCTACTTCGATCTCATCGTAAACTGGTGAAGCCTATGTTAGAAAACCATCAAAGTATCGAGTGTTGAAAGAAGATCTGAGAACAAAATCATTTAAAATGCTGAAACGTCATGAGGTTACTGACCATCATGGTAGAATGTGAGCTGTCCTGTATGAGATAACTGAAGACACGCTCCCTAACTTAGTGTTTATATCTGAGAAAAAATTTGACATTCAGCAAGTTGTGAACCATCAGAACGATCGAGTTTACAGTTCCTCTACTTCAGACGAGGGTAGGATTGTGACAATATGTCAAAATGAACAGCCAATTAAATGGGTCTAACTCAATGGTTTTTCTTAAATGTTCTAGAAATGTGCATCTACATTGCAAGTAACTTTAGAAAATTGTGAGTAATTCAAATATTATTTTGGATTCTACAATCATTTTACTAAAAGTTACTCATTCTCAGCGTACTAAGCATAACACTAAAAATGCATAAATAAACTTTTTAAATAATTCTATATCTATTTAGTAAGGTTTTCTAGACTCAGCGTTGAAAATATTTTATTTACCTCAAGCTTTCAAATTGATTATCCAATTCATCATCAGGAGAAGTACATAAATTAAAAAGAAAAACCAATGCCTAATATGATCACCTAAAGTAAATATGATAACGGTCTACTATATTACAAAAATCTATTAACTTTTTAAATAAATTACCAATTCTAAAATAAAATATAAATTGAAAATATTACATGCTAGATATGAAAACAATAGAAATTAATGTAATAACCACTAATAATGGAATTAAAAAGTTAGAATAAAAAAAGGAAAAAAGAACAAAGAAGTGACACAAGAACAGTCACAGATACAGTTAAGTAAATGATCTGAATCCTGTCACAGTTACAACCATCCTTAATTTAATTTATGATATTACACCATTTCTAATTCTCACACTCAGCCTCTGAAAACAAAAATATAATAAATCTACCTATTATATTATCCTACTAATGCATTTATATTATATTATATTATATATGATAATATAACAAGTGAATCCTAATAATCTATATCTATTGTGATTTTTTTAACAATAGAGTTCATGTGTAGTTTAACTGCTAATTCTAAGTCAATATCCGGTTTGATTTCCTCTTTTTTCCACCATTTTTAAAAGACGCTTAGCCATCAAATCTGTCAATTTCTGAATTATATCAGACGTTTATCCTCTTACAAGAGTCTTCAGTATCCTTCAGTATCCACGTCCTACATCTTCTGCTATAGGATGGTTTGTAAGTTAAGATACATCTCCACCCATGGTAACCTTGTGTGAAGCCTATCCTTCGAAAGAGGCCTGGTAACAGGTGAAACATAAGAGGCAATTAGTTTCAGTATTCTACAGTGAGGGGTTTTTCCACACAAACACTCTTAAAAACTGCATCACTAGTTTCTAATGGTTTACTCTTGAGTTCTCTCTTGATAAAGGACAGTTATGTCTCGTAGCTATTTTGTATTTGCCCTAATCCTTGCGAGTAATCTTTTTTCAGGAGATCAACATTTAATTTCGACACTGTATGTGGCCGTAAAAATAATAAATTTAATTTTACAGCATAAATGATAATTTTTTGGAAAGTAGCGCTGTAGCGCTGCCGCTACATTCTGCTGTAGCGGAAGCGGCAGCGCCGCTGCTTCTCTGAAAGTGTAGTGGTAGTGCCGCTGCATTATTATGCATGTAGCGGCAGCGGCAGCGCCGCTTCTTTTCAAAGTAGCGCTGCCCACCTCTGTATATACTGTTGTGGTGATCCGACCATTTGCTTCAGTAACGGTAGCCATATTCTCCCAATAACTAAAGATATTCTTCCAAATTATAACTTTAGAACATTATTTGAGATTAAAACTATAAACCAATAATAAAGGTAAATGATTATAGAACTAATTAAAATTCGAATTTTGACATTTAGTTATTTTCTTGTTTTTAATGGAAAAATATAGTTTGAAAAAGTTAATTTATGTCAGAATATTCTTTGTATTAATGGTTAAAGTCACCAAAAAAGTATAATACACAGTCTGAAAATATATTATAGGCAGATCGTGTATTATTGTAGATAATGACATACGGGTGACTAAAAAGGGTTTAAATTTAGCACTTAGAATACATATTCGAGAATTCGACACCCGAACAGTGATAAATTCGTTATACCTGTTAACATAGACACAAATACACAAACAATATAATCTCTCAGATGGACTAAATGTCCTATTCCAAAATTGCAACCATATATACTATTGCATGTAGCTTAACTGTAAACCTACTTTTTGGCCAGAGATCCTATAATATTTTGGCAAAACATTTTATAAGGAGTATTCGACAGAAGGCGATAGAATTTAAGAGTTCTAAATTCATGATAAATTTCGATTGGAATTTCGACAAATTATTTATCGGCGGCGATAGAAGATCTTGTTATCTTCGTATATTGTAATCACCGACCAAAAACCATTTATCGGTGATTACAATAGACAACTGGTTATTAGTATTAGTGTTTTAGTGGATATTAGTTAGATTTAACTAATATTAAATGAAAATGGGGTGTGTCTTTTGCCCAGAATAACTATAGGTACTGCTCCATGTAAAAATTGCATACTGTAATTTAAATAGGACTAAAATTGCTAAAATTCAAGTAAATATCAATTTAACTGTAAAATAATAACTAACTTATGAATAAACGCATTTCACAACAATAAATTGTCTCCCTTTATATTAAAGTTTCATTTATTTCATCCACTATCATAATAACTCATTTCAACTTCAATTAATATATGTATATTAATGAAAAATATGATTTTGATATTTTTTTCGATTCTCCGATCAAGATCTGAAGTAAATAATAATAAATAATTGTATTGTAATATTTTTCATGAAGTAAATTTTTTAATATTTTGGTAAAAACATAAAATTGAACAATAATAATCTTATTATGTAATGGTACTATCAGAGAAAAGAGTCAATGTGATGATGTTCTATCAGAGAAAAGAGTCACTGTGATGATGTACTATCAGAGAAAAGAGTCACTGTGATGATGTACTATCAGAGAAAAGAGTCACTGTGATGATGTACTATCAGAGAAAAGAGTCACTGTGATGATGTACTATCAGAGAAAAGAGTCACTGTGATGATGTACTATCAGAGAAAAGAGTCACTGTGATGATGTACTATCAGAGAAAAGAGTCACTGTGATGATGTACTATCAGAGAAAAGAGTCACTGTGATGATGTACTATCAGAGAAAAGAGTCACTGTGATATTGTACTATCAGAGAAAAGAGTCACTGTGATGATTTACTATCAGAGAAAAGAGTCACTGTGATGATGTATTATCAGAGAAAAGAGTCACTGTGATGATGTACTATCAGAGAAAAGAGTCACTGTGATGATGTACTATCAGAGAAAAGAGTCACTGTGATGATGTACTATCAGAGAAAAGAGTCACTGTGATGATGTACTATCAGAGAAAAGAGTCACTGTGATGATGTACTATCAGAGAAAAGAGTCACTGTGATGATGTACTATCAGAGAAAAGAGTCACTGTGATGATGTACTATCAGACAAAAGAGTCACTGTGATGATGTACTATCAGAGAAAAGAGTCACTGTGATGATGTACTATCAGAGAAAAGAGTCACTGTGATGATGTACTATCAGAGAAAAGAGTCACTGTGATGATGTACTATCAGACAAAAGAGTCACTGTGATGATGTACTATCAGAGAAAAGAGTCACTGTGATGATGTACTATCAGAGAAAAGAGTCACTGTGATGATGTACTATCAGAGAAAAGAGTCACTGTGATGATGTACTATCAGAGAAAAGAGTCACTGTGATGATGTACTATCAGAGAAAAGAGTCACTGTGATGATGTACTATCAGAGAAAAGAGTCACTGTGATGATGTACTATAAAAGAAAAGAGTCACCGTGATGATGTACTATCAGAGAAAAGAGTCACTGTGATGATGTACTATCAGAGAAAAGAGTCACTGTGATGATGTACTATCAGAGAAAAGAGTCACTGTGATGATGTACTATCAGAGAAAAGAGTCACTGTGATGATGTACTATCAGAGAAAAGAGTCACTGTGATGATGTACTATCAGAGAAAAGAGTCACTGTGATGATGTACTATCAGAGAAAAGAGTCACTGTGATGATGTACTATCAGACAAAAGAGTCACTGTGATGATGTACTATCAGAGAAAAGAGTCACTGTGATGATGTACTATCAGAGAAAAGAGTCACTGTGATGATGTACTATCAGAGAAAAGAGTCACTGTGATGATGTACTATCAGACAAAAGAGTCACTGTGATGATGTACTATCAGAGAAAAGAGTCACTGTGATGATGTACTATCAGAGAAAAGAGTCACTGTGATGATGTACTATCAGAGAAAAGAGTCACTGTGATGATGTACTATCAGAGAAAAGAGTCACTGTGATGATGTACTATCAGAGAAAAGAGTCACTGTGATGATGTACTATCAGAGAAAAGAGTCACTGTGATGATGTACTATAAAAGAAAAGAGTCACCGTGATGATGTACTATCAGAGAAAAGAGTCACTGTGATGATGTACTATCAGAGAAAAGAGTCACTGTGATGATGTACTATCAGAGAAAAGAGTCAATGTGATGATGTACAATTAGAGAAAAGAGTCACTGTGATGATGTACTATCAGAGAAAAGAGTCACTGTGATGATGTACTATCAGAGAAAAGAGTCACTGTGATGATGTACTATCAGAGAAAAGAGTCACTGTGATGATGTACTATCAGAGAAAAGAGTCACTGTGATGATGTACTATCAGAGAAAAGAGTCACTGTGATGATGTACTATCAGAGAAAAGAGTCACTGTGATGATGTACTATCAGACAAAAGAGTCACTGTGATGATGTACTATCAGAGAAAAGAGTCACTGTGATGATGTACTATCAGAGAAAAGAGTCACTGTGATGATGTACTATCAGAGAAAAGAGTCAATGTGATGATGTACTATCAGAGAAAAGAGTCACTGTGATGATGTACTATCAGACAAAAGAGTCACTGTGATGATGTACTATCAGAGAAAAGAGTCAGTGTGATGATGTACTATCAGAGAAAAGAGTCACTGTGATGATGTACTATCAGAGAAAAGAGTCACTGTGATGATGTACTATCAGAGAAAAGAGTCACTGTGATGATGTACTATCAGAGAAAAGAGTCACTGTGATGATGTACTATAAAAGAAAAGAGTCACCGTGATGATGTACTATCAGAGAAAAGAGTCACTGTGATGATGTACTATCAGAGAAAAGAGTCACTGTGATGATGTACTATCAGAGAAAAGAGTCAATGTGATGATGTACAATTAGAGAAAAGAGTCACTGTGATGATGTACTATCAGAGAAAAGAGTCACTGTGATGATGTACTATCAGAGAAAAGAGTCACTGTGATGATGTACTATCAGAGAAAAGAGTCACTGTGATGATGTACTATCAGAGAAAAGAGTCACTGTGATGATGTACTATCAGAGTAAAGAGTCACTGTGATGATGTACTATCAGAGAAAAGAGTCACTGTGATGATGAACTATTAGAGAAAAGAGTCACTGTGATGATGTACTATTAGAGAAAAGAGTCACTGTGTAATGTTTATCATTTACAAATTATTCGTCGTGTACCCAGACCATTTATAATTTAACATAATAATTTGTGAATATTGAAGTTTCATTTAAGAAACGTGAAATTAGTAAATTGTGTATACTGGCATCCCTCGCTTTAGTTACCAAATCACGACTCAGTTTAGTTACCAAACAGTAACTAAAGCGAAGAAAAGTAACATGAAATTTATAATTGTCACTCCTTGATTTAGACCTCATTTTCTATGAGTTATAGAAAGAAAATTTATTATCAGATTAAAACGTATATAAGCAAATTAATAATAATATACAGTCTTTCATTGTTTGTGACTGTGATGAAAAAGTTTAAAGTCATTTATTTATTAAATGTTTTAAAATCCATCCATAGCTTAACTCTCACTCACTATAGGTGAGTAATTAATAGATACTTAGACTTCTATAATTATTGTGCTACATTTAACAAACAGTAATTTTATGCTCTATGAAATATTTTTGGTAGTAGGGCACTAAGTTCCAAGTTATTGGTTGGTTCTACAATTTCGGACACGTCAGAAAAGAAAATATTATAATTATTATTTAACTTCTATTTTATTTTGTATCATGGATACCAATTGAAATAAAAGTTAAATAATGATTATTATATAAAGATTTTTACGTGTTCATAAATAAGGAACCATGCAATAAAACGGAACTTACCCTTAAATGGGACATATTGAATTTCTGAACCAATTGCTTAATTTGCTTCTAATAACCTCATCTGGATTACAATTTTGATATTTTTTTAGTTACCGTGAAATAATCACAAAAAATAGTCTCCGTTTCTATATCTGCGAACGGTTCTTATTTTAAATCATGACTCGAAATAAGTACCACTTTTACTAAAGTGAGTTGTACTTAAAGCGAGGCTTGCTTGTATATAATTACTACAGATACACCTTTCTTTGACTCTATACCTTTTCCAAGGTATTTTAAATTAGCGGAAATTTATGAAATTCTACTAATGAACAATGCAAAATACACATACAAATTCATTTACTCAAAAATAATTTAACTTTGAAGATTTTTAAAATAGAATTTTTAATTGTTACACATTTCTAAAATGGAAGGTATAAATGTTTGAATTTTAAATTGCTGTAGATGTGAAAGAGCGTATGTAATTGGAAAACTCCTCTGTGGAAAGTTCGTTAATTCATCTTATTGTTCATAACTTTTAATAGAAAGAAAAGACATTATGAGGTTTTAATAGAATATTTAAGAAATAATTTAAGTCGCATAAAATCTGGCTAGATGTTGATTGAATTATTATAATTTCTGTAAGTTGTTTTTCTGCCAATTACATTTATTTTATAACAAAATACAATATTGAATTTTAAATTAAAATTTTAAATATTGGCTAGATTTACAAATTATTTGGATATTAAACATAAGAATGATGGTATCGATAAAATAGTAAATAAACACTCAGATTTCCGTTCTTCTTTCGAATGAAACTGCTTCATAAAAATCCTTTGTTATTATCAAATGTAACTGGTTTAGTTTTTCACGTTTATTTTTCATTAGATGAAGAGGACGGATGAAACTTCAAATCAATAATCGCTGCTTCAGCAAAAGATTACAAATTATATTTCAGAAACAGTCGAGATTGGATTGAAATACTTGATGTGATACTCCTCTAAAATACTCTATATTCTCCTCTAAAATACTCTGTATACTCCTCTAAAATACTCTATATTCTCCTCTAAAATACTCTATATTCTCCTCTAAAATAATCTCTATTCTCCTCTAAAATAATCTCTATTCTCCTCTAAAATATTCTCTATTCTCCTCTAAAATACTCTCTATTCTCCTCAAAAATACTCTCTATTCTCCTCTAAAATACTCTATTCTCCTCTAAAATACTCTCTATTTTCCTCTAAAATACTCTATTCTCCTCTAAAATACTCTCTATTCTCCTCTAAAATACTCTACATCACGGTATTTTTCAGGAGAAAGTGTAACGTTACTGCCGGTAATTGATAGGAATGCAAGACTTGGAATTCAAAAACTAATTAGAAATAAATATTTCTAAAATTAAATGTAAAAAGGCGAAATCAACGAAATTGTTTCTGAAATGATAAAACAATTCAGTAATACATAATATCTTTGGAAAGAGTTCAATGAAGCTGCATCAATTATTATAATTTGATAATGAAACCTGTCATTGTCTGCATGCTCGATTGGTCGTATATTTTTCATTGTTTATGTCATTTTCATTTGTTGACATCGTTGTATGTAGCATTTAATGGTAAATAAATAATATTCTTTAAAAAGAACTTCACTTACGAGTTTTAGAGTTTAACGCAATTTCTTTTCCTTTTTAGTGAAATTAATATACAGTTTAAAAAATCAAATCAACTAAACTGATAAGAACAAATACCACATATTCTTTATTTGTTCAAATTTTAAAAGGACAATATTTTCCCATCAAATATTTGATTGGACATAAAAAAATTCATATACGAAATATATTAACTTCTCCCCTTTACTTTCGGCAATATTTATATTTTTATTTGTAATCTTATTATTCGCATAACTCGAAAGTTATTGCCCGAAAATTGCCTTATATTTGGTGGGGCTATTGGTCATTAGACATAAACAATTTGATTCACGAAAACATGGAACACTAAGATAACGAAAAGGTCAAAATTAAACAAAAAATGTAGCGGCTGCAAAGGTATGCGCTCTACGAATACTTGTTCTACTATCTATTAATATTGTTACAATATCAATATGTACTTACTATATCTGATTCGTTTTTCTTTTTCGATTATTTACAATTTCTTTAAGTTTCTCAATTAGTCGAAATTTGGATTTAAATCCTAAATAAAAAAAAATAATTATCTTTTAATTAAAGTGAAATAGGAAAGTATTGGTATATATGTAAAGAATGACTATGAAAGTCATCTCTCCTGTAAGTCATCTCTCCTGTAAGTCATCTCTCTTGTAAGTCATCTCTCCTGCAAGTCATCTCTGCTGTAAGTCATCTCTCCTGTAAGTCATCTCTCCAGTAAGTCATCTCTCCTGTAAGTCATCTCTCCAGTAAGTCATCTCTCCTGTAAGTCATCTCTCCAGTAAGTCATCTCTCCTGTAAGTCATCTCTCCAGTAAGTCATCTCTCCTGTAAGTCATCTCTCCAGTAAGTCATCTCTCCTGTAAGTCATCTCTCCTGTAAGTCATCTCTCCAGTAAGTCATCTCTCCAGTAAGTCATCTCTCCTGTAAGTCATCTCTCCAGTAAGTCATCTCTCCTGTACGTAAGTCATCTCTCCAGTAAGTCATCTCTCCTGTAAGTCATCTCTCCAGTAAGTCATCTCTCCTGTAAGTCATCTCTCCAGTAAGTCATCTCTCCAGTAAGTCATCTCTCCTGTAAGTCATCTCCCCTGTAAGTCAACTCTCCTGTAAGTCATCTCTCATGTAAGTCATCTCTCCTGTAATTCATCTCTCCAGTAAGTCATCTCTCTAGTAAGTCATCTCTCCTGTAATTCATCTCTTCAGTAAGTCATCTCTCCAGTAAGTCATCTTTCCAGTAAGTCATCTCTCCTGTAAGTCATCTCTCCTGTAAGTCATCTCTCCAGCAAGTCATCTCTCCAGTAAGTCATCTCTCCAGTAAGTCATCTCTCCAGTAAATCATCTTTCCTGTAAGTCATCTCACCTGTAAGTCATCTCTCCTGTAAGTCATCTCTCCTGTAAGTCATCTCTCCAGTAAGTCATCTCTCCTGTAATTCATTTCTCTTGTAAGTCATCTCTCCTGTAAGTCATCTCTCCTGTAATTCATTTCTCTTGTAAGTCATCTCTCCAGTAAGTTATCTCTCCTGTAAGTCATCTCTCCAGTAAGTCATCTCTCCTGTAAGTCATCTCTCCTGTAAGCCATCTCTCCTGTAAGTCATCTCTCCTCTCCATTTCTTCCCTGTACGTTGTCTCTCCCTTTAAATCTCCCCATCTGTACGATATTTATACATGGGCCACATCTGCAATAAAATTAGCCTCAATTTCACAGTGTCGAGAATCTCAAAGAAAAGAACATCGTAAATACTTCAGACTACTCTAAACAGTTCGTAAATAAAGTCCAGGCATCTTCCAGTAAACACACAAAACTGACAAAATCTTGTGAGTTGTGGCTTTAGGTCCCAAGCGGTAACTTCCTCTGCATTTTATGGAGCAGAAGAAGGGAGGAGGGGGGTGTAATGTTTATTGTTATTTCTCTGGCTGGAGTCAATGGCCAATAAAGAGTCACATGTGTAATGTAGCTCTGGCAATATAGAGAATAGCAAAGTAGTTCTTCAGAGGCTAATAATATATTGATGCAAGGTGTCATCTTGGTTATCTTTACATGGTCGAGAGATTACCCTTATGGTGTCCTGATAGTAAAGTATGATGCATCATTGAGGAGTGAAATGATAGTGCTACAATTCTAAAGAATTTAAGATGTGGGAATATATTGTAAATGGTGAGGCTTGTAGACACTGTAGATGATGAGGTCTGTAGACACTGTAGATGATGAGGCCTGTAGACACTGTAGATGATGAGGCTTGTAGACACTGTAGATGATGAGGCCTGTAGACACTGTAGATGATGAGGCTTGTAGACACTGTAGATGATGAGGCCTGTAGACACTGTAGATGATGAGGCCTGTAGACACTGTAGATGATGAGGCCTGTAGATACTGTAGATGATGAGGCTTGTAGACACTGTAGATGATGAGGCCTGTAGACACTGTAGATGATGAGGCCTGTAGACACTGTAGATGATGAGGCCTGTAGACACTGTAGATGATGAGGCCTGTAGGCACTGTAGATGATGAGGCCTGTAGACACTGTAGATGATGAGGCCTGTAGACACTGTAGATGATGAGGCCTGTAGACACTGTAGATGATGAGGCCTGTAGGCACTGTAGATGATGAGGCCTGTAGACACTGTAGATGATGAGGTCTGTAGACACTGTAGATGATGAGACCTGTAGACACTGTAGATGATGAGGCCTGTAGACACTGTAGATGATGAGGTCTGTAGACACTGTATATGATGAGGCCTGTAGACACTGTAGATGATGAGGCCTGTAGACACTGTAGATGATGAGGCCTGTAGGCACTGTAGATGATGAGGCCTGTAGACACTGTATATGATGAGGCCTGTATATACTGTAGATGATGAGGTATGTAGACACTGTATATGATGAGGCCTGTATATACTGTAGATGATGAGGCCTGTAGACACTGTAGATGATGAGGTCTGTAGACACTGTAGATGATGAGGTCTGTAGACACTGTATATGATGAGGCCTGTATATATACTGTAGATGATGAGGTATGTAGACACTGTATATGATGAGGCCTGTATATACTGTAGATGATGAGGTTTGTAGACACTGTAGATGATGAGGCCTGTAGACACTGTAGATGATGAGGCCTGTAGACACTGTATATGATGAGGCCTGTATATACTGTAGATGATGAGGTCTGTAGACACTGTAGATGATGAGGCCTGTAGACACTGTAGATGATGAGGCCTGTAGACACTGTAGATGATGAGGCCTGTAGACACTGTAGATGATGAGGCCTGTAGACACTGTAGATGATGAGGCCTGTATACTCAGTATAGTGGCCTGTAGAAGAAGTATTGTTTTTCAGATTTTCATAAGTTATGGATCAGAAATATTTCTCTTTTTCTGAATAGTTTTCTTTTTGAAGGTGATATTGAGGGAAATATTAGTTGATTAAATTTGTTTTTTTCACACTTTTAATATCCATGAAATTATAACATCCAAATTTTGCAATTCTTATACCACAATCTATTAACAGTTCACAAAAATCTGTTATTTTTATTTTATCCATTCGTTTATTTTATCGACTGTTCATGCCATTCATTTGCTTTAACGTTTAAAAATAAAAATACGAATTTAAAGGGAAAATAATTGGAATATTCCTTACTAAGGACATTGATATTTACTTGTTAGATTTTATAGATTTAATTAATCTTTTTCTATTTACAGTTAATAAGAAAATGTGGAATCCACTAATAGATCTTAGTTCACTTTTTCTCAAGTGTAGATTTAATAGAAAATTTTATTCGCAATATAATGGAAGTAATCACTTGAATGACAACTTAGTCGCCTATTCATTAAAGTGTTTATTACCCCGTCCATTTTTGAGTAGGGTCTGCCTATTCGCTCTTCAGGCAACGAACATGTCAGTTTATTATACAAACAGCAATGTTGGTTCTCAACACTTCAAATTTTCAGGCTGCACACAGAATCGTAAAATATTTATGTATTTTGTGGTGAGAAAAAACTAAAAGCATTTGCAAAGACTGCCAAATAAAGACTAAAATATAAATGCATTGTAAAATGAAACAATAGAAATAAATGAAATAAAAACTTTCTTTCACATGCATTCTTCATGTGACAACCCCTGGACTTCAAACATTCAACCCATTACTACAGGGTGTCCCAAAAAAAACGATACGCAAACTTCAAGGGCTGTAATTCAAAAACTATTTATCTTATAAAAAATTCGAAAAGCACACTTTGTTTCTCAACAATTGTTCTATCTTTGTACAAAGTTTTAGATGGAATGATTCAACCGTTTTCTTTGAGTTGTATTTTTAGTGACCGATACCAAAAACCAGTTTGCGCACTTTTCTTTAACTTTGAATTTTAGGATATTAAAACGTTGTTGTTAATAACTTTCAACAGTTTATTAAATAGTTTAGTAAAAAAAATGTTATCACAACAATAAAAAGCGTTTATTAAAATGTCACTGAAAAAATCAAACTTATCCTCCTATTAATCATTTCAGACGATCTGGTGGGCCAATTGTTACGATGATTCAAGGCGATAAGTCCTATTGCCGAATAGCACATTTAGTTTTCCCTTACAACAATAGTTCTGTACTCAGGAGCACCGTCCTGAACCCACCAGGTTCGATTAAATCGGTTTCTATGTGTTTCTCGAAGTCTTTGAACGATCCTGTAATATAAGGGATCAAGGTATTCAACTCCATTTAAGTTTTTTTTAAATAAGGACCGACTACACGGCCATTACCACTAAGTCCCATCCGCACAGATATAATTTGTCTCATGAAATTCCTGCGTCAAAGTTGAAAGTAGGAGTTGGCTCTTCGGTATGTATGCACGAAAGTTATGACTTATGACTATTTATTTTGCCATCCAAATGAAAAGCGGTTTCATCGCCAATCACAATATCGTTCACAAACATTGAGCAAAATTCAGAAGCAAAGGAAGATCGGTATCGAGGTGTTTGTTTCGCTCGTGCATCTTGTAAGGATGTCATTTCAAATCCCAAGTTACAATTTTGTTGAATGTACATTTAGTAACATATAACCACTTTTTGCAGCAGTGATTTGCAAATTTTCTGTAAGTGCTACTTGAACAATTCGAACTATGAAATAAGTTTTTTTACTGAAAGTGCGCAAACAGGTTTTTAGTATTGGTCACTAAAAATACTGCATAAAGAGAATGGTTCAATTGATTCATCTGAAAATTTTTAGAGAGATAGAAAAAAGTTGAGGAACAAAATGAGATTTACCAATATTTTGTAAGTTTATTAGTTTTGGAATTATAGCCATCGAAATTTGGGAATCGTTTTTTTTTTGGGACACCCTGTATAAGGGCTGCCAATAGAATATGGTTCTACAAATATGAACTAATTCAGAAAATCTTCTTCATCTGACGCCAATAAAGATCATGGAAAGAGTCTTGGATTTTATATTACGATGACAAATTTAAATTCTTTTAGACAGGCCAAAATTTTATTTCACTTTGTTGATTTTCTCTTTTTTAGACTTTAGTGATGCGCTAAGAATTTCTTCGGCAAATTCGAGCCATTTATGTAAGAAAATTTGGCATTTATTCTCTTGAAGTAAAAAATTTTAAAGGCGAATTGGCCTCAACAGCTCGCCATCATGTGGAGCTCACCACTTCATGGTGTGTATATACTTATAGGATATTTCAATTAATAGAACTGTACTACAAAAAATGGAGAAAATGTAAAGACAAGTAGAAGGGATTCCACCCTATGTATATTCCACCCCGGTAAATTCCACCCCACTTTACAGGTTAGGTTTGTTAGTTAGTGATATTAATCATTTATTAACATTTCATATAATGCTAGGTAACTTTCATTTTCATTGTAGTAAATTAAACCTTTTGTTGGGTTCACAAGCTTTCTATTTTTCACTACACATGTGATAGAACATCAGAAAGAAAGGTACTATGAACGCTATTTATCAGTTGAGGTATTTAGATTTTTAATCACAAGCTGATTTTCTCCACTATCGCCAACACAACAACGATATTAACTGTAAGATGATGTCATATAGTAAACTGCGTCCATCGCTTTATTGCAGGTCACTATTTTGTGAATAATTTTAATAATATTGATCGTACAGTAGTGAAACTTTGGTCACTGGAAGATTGCTTCTATGTTAGTATCTTGCCGAAATATTTTTTGAATCCATGAGAAAATTTGAAAGTTATGAACGTTTATGTATTTTGAAGGCATTTTAACTGTCCATCGCTTTATTGCAGCTCTGTGAAAAGGCCAAAAAATGGCCGATTAACTTCTACCAAGAGGATAAAAATTATAGCAGGTCCTACAGAAGGGCGGACTCTTCTATATTTAGCTTTATAACTTGGAAGGGTTAAGAGAACAGTAGTTTCTTTTGTGGAAAAACCCGACACAAACCGAAAGAGAGATGAGGGTAGGAGAATAATAATTTCCCCTCGAAATATGCGAAAAATACGCAGGCAGGTCATAAGGCAGCTAAATGACACTAGTGCCACCATTTTTGACAAGGCTGTCAATGGTCTTACGTCAAAACAGTCCTGATGTAATGTCTCAAATGAAATGGTCAGAAATGCTCAATGGGGCTTAAAGGTCCTCTCCAGGCTCCAGGAAAAAAATGAGTTTATTACATAATATTATAAAACTAAGGTATACGATCATTATTACGCAAACCGCATACAATTCGGTTCAGTATATATTTTATTATTTGCTTTTAAAGTTTTTTAATATTCTGTGAGCAACAATCGAGCGAATCTCCAACCTGACGCTGAGAAAGAAGATTGTACACTCTTTGTTTTGATTTCAAATTTAGATTTTTAAACAAACAATGCCTTTTTGGCCTTCTTTTAAGATATTAATTGTTTCTAAAAGTATATAAACGTTTCTATAATAAGTTTATCCAAATGTAAACCTTTAAACGAATAATAAATAAATTTATTAAACCGAATACCTAGTTGACAATCAAAACAAATGGTGCACATTCTTCTTCTTCAGACTGAAAATTAGAAAGTCGGAAGTAAAGTAGGTTTTGTAGAGTTTGGATTATAAAAATCTTTAAAAGCATACAAAATTAAAAATATGCTATCAAATTTTATAGGGTTTACAGTATAATAATAAGAAACATTAGCCTCGTTGATTTAAGCAATAAAAAAATTTGCTTGGAGGGGACCTTTAAGACCAGAGAACAAGGCAATCCAGTCATGAGAGTCTCTCACTTGATTCCCAGAGATGTGAGGAAAGAAGTTGTAACCCTTCAAGCATGAGATTGTGCGAAGTAATGCAAGAAAATCATCTTTTGCCCAAGAAAAAATTGCAAACTATTAGGCCAAGGGAACAAGTACTCAATAAAAGAGGCAATGTAGGATTGGATTGTTAGGTTTACACCCTCTGGTACTTGGAAAGGGCCAATTAACGTTTCACCAATGATGCCCACTTAAAACATAAAGCCACAGCCTCCTTGTTGACCACGAAACCAGTGTGGATAAACAGCTCCAGTAGGATCCAAACTTTAACCCATCCATCCAGACAATCAAGGGTGGCTCTTTCCTCATCTGTTAAAAGAACAAGTAGGAAATTTGTTTTCATATAATTCTGTGTACATCTAATGCCTTTTTCCTTTTGGGTCTTGTCCATAGGAGGCCTGGAAATGGGCTCCACGTTCTTTATCGTCTCATTTAAGACACTGTTTGGACGAATAACTAATGAAAGCCTTGTCGAAAATAGAGGCACTAGTGTTATTTAGCTGCCTTATAACCTGCTTGGGTAGTTTTCGCATATTTCGAGGGGAAAAAGCTTCTCCTCGTATCCTCATCTCTCCTTGGGTTGGTGTCGGGATCTTCCACAATAGAAACTAGGTTTCTCTTATCCCTCCCAAATTTATAAGCTAAATATAGAAGAGTCATCCCTTTTGCAGGACCTGTTACAATTTTTACCCTCTCGGTAGAAGTTAATTGCCCATTTTTTGGTCTTTTCACAGAGCTGCAATAAAGCGATGGACAGTTAAAATGCCTTCAAAATACATAAACGTTAATAACTTTCTAATTTTCTCATGGATGGAATAGTGATGTGCAATAAAGCGATGGACGCAGTTTACTTATTTTAATTTTATTTTCAATTTGGTATTTCTACTTCGAGTAAAATTGGAGTAAAATGATTTTTGACCGAAATTTTTTTTCTACCCCTTTTACATGATTTTTTTTACCAGGTTTTTGATGGGGATGGGGGGACTGTTGCCAAGGGTTTTAAGACTGAGTGCTATCATTGCCTTTTTTTAACAAGGAGAGACTTTGACTACGAGAGTTTTTGTCTTAAAATCTAAAAGAGCAACTTATAAGCAAAAAGCGAAAACATTGAATGGGTTGTCTCACCAGTTGTCCCGTCTACACCTCTCCCAACCATTGTTGTAAGAGCACATACTGCAGTTTCATGTTAAAAAAAATTAATATTAACTTGATCAACATTCAAACTTCAAAATAAATTGCACAAAATATATGAATATTTGTATTTTTGTCTTTTAGGATAAAGTTTCAAAAATTAACTTGAGCTACCTCCAAATATGGTTCAAATGTCTTAGGAAATCGTCTGAGTTATTCCTTCATCGGTACCAAGTATTTAACAAATGGCCTTCTGAAAATAAAATCTTTTATTTTTTATCGTCACCCCAATGATCATTGTCACTGAGGTGGAATTTACCCGGGTGGAATATACCTAGGATGGAATGTTTCGGGGTGGAATATACCTAGAACCGACATAGAGACTTGAAAATTTACAACTTTTATGGAAGTGGTGTCGAATTTACCGTGTTAAAAGGATTGTTTGAAATTCAAACGGAGTTTCGAATTATTAACACTTGATTTATAATGGGATACATAGGAATTAATTCGACATACTTTCCAGGATATTTTCAGAGACTATCCAACAGAATAGGCTGAAATTTTCTGGAAACCTTCGGCCTATGGTCATACAGAACGCTATTGATGATTTGTTTTACGAAATTCGAACGGGTTTTTGAATTATTCGAATTTTAAGTTTTGATGGAATAAATAGGGATTTATTTCAAATCTGGTAATACATGGTAACATACAAAATAAATGAAAAAAATAAAATTTACATTAATCTAATCGAAAAAAATATCATCAATATGTAAAAATGGTCTACAAAAATTAATGGATTAACAGTTTTTCGAAATTCAAAGTACTTTTATAGATATGACGAAAATTAGAAAAGGAAATTTTATCATTTTTTCTCACGAAAATAAATTGAATATTTTTCACGATTATAAATATAATAAAATTAATAATTAATTTTCATATTGATTATTGACTGGTGAGAATATAAAAAAATATTTGAAATAAATTATATTTGATATTTGAAATATATTCAATTTATTTATTAAACAATAACGAATTTCACATAATTATATTAATTAATTTAAATGAATGGATTATCTGCTGTTAAATGAGAATTCTATTTTTTCTATTTCAATCATTGAACTGATTGATGTAGGTAGATATTTTACTTTCATAATGTGAATATTTAATTTGTAGTTATTCTTACACCAATTTTATGTATTAAAATAGGGTGTATACAACAGTATTCTACACAAATTGATGACTTCACAGGATGGAAAATAACTTTATCGGTATCATATTTTTGAGAAATGTAATGGATATGGGATGTGTGTATGAAATCATACAATATAAGTAATGTCCTTAAATAGTAAAAAAACGTACTGTACAATGGCATGTACAACCATGTGACATTCACTGGTTTAACTTCATATCATAGTAATAATGGAAATGAAAACACACGCAATTTTTCATTTATACTTTATTCTCATCATATCCAGTATACACTATACAGTATAGACTCCTTAATAATGAATTGCAATTAGGTCACTATATAGAGCTTACTTCACTATACAGGAATAGAGGGAAGCTTAACAAACTAAACAAAATATGATCTTCTCTAAAAAATAATTCTTTATACAAGGTATTTTATTTCTAAGGACTCTACTAATCAGGATAGTTCAATAAAATGTTCACAATTAATAGAGGATTTGATTATAATAAGATTTTAATCAATACTTCACAGATTTATACGATATTTAGCCCGTATGTTAAATCGGGCACTAGCACTTTAAAGTAGCACTATACACTACAAACCATAGTGCGAGATTTTATCTTGAAGTGCCCACTTCCACACTATACTCCATAGTGCCCACCTCCACACTATACTCCATAGTGCCCACCTCCACACTATACTCCATAGTGCCCACCTCCACACTATACTCCATATGCCCACCTCCACACTATACTCCATATGCCCACCTCCACACTATACTCCATAGTGCCCACCTCCACACTATACTCCATATGCCCACCTCCACACTATACTCCATAGTGCCCACCTCCACACTATACTCCATAGTGCCCACCTCCACACTATACTCCATAGTGCCCACCTCCACACTATACTCCATAGTGCCCACCTCCACACTATACTCCATAGTGCCCACCTCCACACTATACTCCATATGCCCACCTCCACACTATACTCCATAGTGCCCACCTCCACACTATACTCCATAGTGCCCACCTCCACACTATACTCCATAGTGCCCACCTCCACACTATACTCCATAGTGCCCACCTCCACACTAAACTCCATATGCCCACCTCCACACTATACTCCATAGTGCCCACCTCCACACTATACTCCATAGTGCCCACCTCCACACTATACTCCATAGTGCCCACCTCCACACTATACTCCATAGTGGCCACCTCCACACTATACTCGATAGTGCCCACCTCCACACTATACTCCATAGTGCCCACCTCCACACTATACTCCATAGTGCCCACCTCCACACTATACTCCATAGTGCCCACCTCCACACTATACTCCATAGTGCCCACCTCCACACTATACTCCATAGTGCCCACCTCCACACTATACTCCATAGTGCCCACCTCCACACTATACTCCATAGTGCCCACCTCCACACTATACTCCATAGTGCCCACCTCCACACTATACTCCATAGTGCCCACCTCCACACTATACTCCATATGCCCACCTCCACACTATACTCCATAGTGCCCACCTCCACACTATACTCCATAGTGCCCACCTCCACACTATACTCCATAGTGCCCACCTCCACACTATACTCCATAGTGCCCACCTCCACACTATACTCGATAGTGCCCACCTCCACACTATACTCCATAGTGCCCACCTCCACACTATACTCCATAGTGCCCACCTCCACACTATACTCCATAGTGCCCACCTCCACACTATACTCCATAGTGCCCACCTCCACACTATACTCCATAGTGCCCACCTCCACACTATACTCCATAGTGCCCACCTCCACACTATACTCCATAGTGCCCACCTCCACACTATACTCCATAGTGCCCACCTCCACACTATACTCCATAGTGCCCACCTCCACACTATACTCCATAGTGCCCACCTCCACACTATACTCCATAGTGTCTACTTCCACATTACTATTCATAGTGCCCACTTCCACACTACGGTTTGGTATGCTAAATCTGGCGAAAACTGAAGTGCGTACTTCAATATTTTGAAGTGTCCTGGAGACCGCCCTACAAGACCACACTTTGCTTTATTTTCAGTTTAATTTGATATGTTGACTTATTTGCCATGGTACTGGACCATGGATCTGTTTGGTTTTCTTTATTGTCATCATCGAGAAATAACGTCAGGAACGACCGCTCATGAATATAAGAGTATATCGGAAAGGAAAAAACTTGGTATGTAGGAAAACTGGGTTTTCAGATAAACGTGGGTAGAAAAACGTCCATAAATCAAGCCGTGGGCTATCAAAGAAGTAGATGAGAAAATAGTCTCAAAATATAACAATTATATACTTATATTTTCCAAGAACAAGAGAAGAACTACAACAAGATGAACAAATTTAGGGTATGCACTTTACTCACCCTTATGTCATTGATATGATTGATGGAACTTTGATTCTATCCTGACCAATACATTGAAATGTATTTTATTTATACATTGTAAATGTAAAAGGTACAACAGCTATTCACTATGTAGTAAGAGCATGTTGAATCAGCACTTTTCAATAATCGGCACCTACCCGTAAAATAGAAAAATAATAAGATTCTATCAAATCAATCACGCTGACTCATCAGTACTTGCAATTTTGTTTTTGTTTCAACCAAAAAC